>LUCH01017292.1:0-57383 GCA_013368495.1 Paragonimus heterotremus
TGATCAAGTTGCCCGATCGCCTCGAGAGGAGACACAATTACTGTCTGTTAACTCCAGTCGATGACCTCTCGAGTAGGACTTCTCTCCAAGTTGAAATCCAAATCAGGTCACTCTGACGATGCAACTGCCGACGTTCGCCAGCCAACATACATTCTGGTTCACACCTACAAGATCACTAGTATCTTCTTGTAGGAGAAATCTAATGACAGCGAAAGTCGAATCTAGTGCTTGTTTCTGAAAGGAGCCAACTGGAACGTCTATGGGAATGCGACAGCTGCGATCAATTGTGAGTGATGTTCGATCTATATATGAAAATCAAAATCTCCTGCTACTCATCAGAACAGCCGTTGCGTACGGGGCGTATGAGAACCAATAGCCCACATGACAATAAACGGAATCTGGAATTGAATTCTTTTTAAATGGTGGTTGCAGGATCATTAAAAATCCATCATTATGCGTTTGTCGACAACTCAGACGACACATGTCGAAGGCCAAATTGAACCGAAGGTCACACCACAAAGACAAACTGGTGGAGTAACATACTATCCATTAACAAGAATAAACTTAATTTTAGTGACATTTACGAGCCGGGTTTGTATAAAGAATGAGTATACCTTAGAGGTAAGATCATATGAATGTGAGTACCTGATCAATTTAAGGGGCTTTTTACTTCAAGTTGAACGGTGAGATTTACATTCTACTGGGCGAAAAGGAATGTTCAGGTTCATGTCTAATCGCTTTGCACCCATCTAATAATTACCTAATCTCAGCGGAAGGTGAACTGTATCAGAATAACGGCTACTGTGTGTTGAACTCTACTCAAATAAACGTTTAATGGTCCTTTTCGAAAGGAACAATATACTTGAGCTTTGCTTTTGTTTGAACCCGATGACCGGGTTTAAAACTGCAGCCACGCTTTCATGAAGTGACTGCGTTGAACACTTCATCACTGACCCCAAACTAGGCATTACTGACGTTTTATATGTAAACGCTCTAACAATAGCGGAACTAAAGTATGGTGCTTCGAAATAGGCTAGCTGAGCAGCCTATGAGATTACAAAATTTGTAATCAGCTGTAAGTGGGATCTAACTAATATAATCCAAAACCCTCCTAATTACAAACAGCAATCGAAGCGACCATTTTAAACGTGTGACCCAGAAAACAAGAGAGTAACAAATGGACCTCTGGTCGATTTGAAGCAGTTTTCGAGAACAGTAAGTGAGCTACCAGGAAAAGTTAATTTCCATTAGTACATTCTAAAAGAAAAACGACTATCCGTTATTGCATCCAAGGAGTACTGAACAGAAAAGTCGGAAAAAGTGTTTGTTCAGTGACAGCGCCGGAGGAAAATGTTTGTTTGTTGGATCTTATATTCCAAGGATCTTGCTGAGGAAAGCGGTCGTCCAAACAGTTGTACAACGGATGTAGAAAGTCCCAGACTGCTTTAGTTTAAAGAAAAATGGTCTTGTGAAGTAGTGAGGGCAAAGTATGATGTACGTGCCGCCGACAGATTGTTTTCAGGTTGCAGGCAGCTACCTGCCAAGGAGGTCAATTTTGTATGTAATAATGCGAACTGTATTGTCTTTCGACGCTTTTCTTATTGAGTATTTATATATATGGCTCTGCTAAGCTGTGATGTTTACTTCAATGTAAACACTTCTCTCTACCATTTATCTGCGAACTAAGTCCGCCAGTAGGTAGGTTTCCAGCAGACTACAGTGAATCACCGAAGTAGTTGATTCCGGAAGTCGAGGTTTAAGACTCTCCGAGAAACACTGATATGTATAAAACTATGTACTGTTTGTGATACACGGGTATTTGGTAAAATTCCTTTACTGAAATAACTTTCTTTTTTTACGCATGTTTCCTCGGCTAGAGGTTGTTCTTTCGTCAGTATTGACCCCAAGTGAGGACTACTGGATTTATTGAGAATTTCCCTAGTAGATAACTTTTTGTCGTTATATGGATAAACAGTTCTCGGTCCTTCTAATGAAAAGGAAGAGGGCTCGACCACTGTTACAAAAAAACTTACAGTTGAAGTTCTAGAACTAATCGATTATCTTTTGCTAGCAGTTGATCCCAGTGACCAGTAGCGAAATGGTTATTGGTGGTCAATGGGACCAGATATTTGGTAACACTTCTGACAACCTGTTCTGAGGTCGTGATTGATGTTTGTCTGTTTGTAAACCAACCGCAAAAACAGCTGATCGTTTTCAACCTATGAGAAAAGGAAGCACGACAAATGAGGGAGAGAACGAAGTGTCGTACAGTCATTGAATGTGTACTAAGTATACCGCATCCTTTTGAGTGACCCTGTAAATGGAGGACAGAAAAATGGTGATCCATTCTAGTATTTATATGAAAGCTAGGTTTATGCCTGCAGAACTGCAGTGAGTATAACCCGAAAATAAATAACTCTATAGTTAACCATTGATTAGTATCACACATCCATACTAAAGAATATCATACATCTCTGTGAACAACTGGAAAGATTTTATGCAATTAGAAAAGTTCCATAAGCAATTGTTCTTAGATGGTGGACAGTTGATTCATTCTGCTTGGTTCAATTAGCAGCATGCATACAAAAGATTTGTACTCACATCCAGGACAAAAGTTCTGACACCTATCCGTTAAACCACAGGATCTTGGCCACTGAAGTTGAAGGAAAATACGTAGGCTCTGTTTACGGACTGCTACGTCTCCATACAAAGATCCTGAGAGGTAGCTAGAAGGACAGTTTAACGCATGATACAGATATACCTTCCATAAAAGCTTTCGAAGTATACAGTTTTGCAAGGCCATTGATAAAATTGTGGTGTCATTTTTCTTGCGTTGTAGGGATTTGGTTGCGATGACATGTGTATGGAATGAGTGTTGGAACTAATGAACACGCAAGCGAACTTCGGATAATTTATTCAATTGTCATGAGATTAAAACCCGAGGAACTACATTTTGCATACTCTCAGTAACTTGAAAATGTTGAGGGAATAATGAAAAAACCTAAACCACATGTTAGTCACCCGAGTACATTTTGTGAATTCTGGCCACACATAGAAGTGCAACTCATCTAAGTCATTGAGATATTGATCCACGGAATGCACTTCATTACTTCTGAGACTAGAGAGGCAGACGTGAAAATAAATAGATGAAAAGAATGCCAACCAAGATGGATGCAGCTTCAGAACAAATTGTTTTGGAACGCCAGTAACCGAAACCTCATGAAATTGGTCGCTACAC
Organism: Paragonimus heterotremus; assembly: GCA_013368495.1. Taxonomy (NCBI): domain Eukaryota; kingdom Metazoa; phylum Platyhelminthes; class Trematoda; order Plagiorchiida; family Troglotrematidae; genus Paragonimus; species Paragonimus heterotremus. The sequence continues at coordinate 3,239 of LUCH01017292.1, forward strand.
TTTCAGTAGCTCAGAAGAAACTGAAAATGACGCTTCATAAACTTTGACCTTATGCTGTGTTTGGTTCATGTGTTTTGCTATTGTCGTTGTTGCTTATCGTCCCCTAGCCTTTGTATAAAGTCTTAGTGTTTCAGCATTTTAAGGACAGACCTCATGATGCGGCCGGTCAGTCGACTGTTTATTTTCCCTACGTAGTTCATGTTGACTCCATAAGAGTGTTTGCGTAACCTGTGATTGACTTAGATTGGTTGTTCACAATCGGCGTAACCGGTCCAGTTTACTGTGAATATTTGATGAATTTGTAGGTTCTAGATATTGTGGACCTGATGCACTTCTTTGCCAACGCTGACCAGGAGTCATCTGAACGTAAGACTTTCGGATGTCATTATTGTTTGCAAATCCGGAAAAATTATCCTGCTATAATCTCTGTCAAATTACGGAAAATGTTTATTGACTTGTAAAATCCTCGTAGTTCCTCTGTAAGACATCATATATTGTATATCTTCTTATTATCTTCTTCAAATTCATTAGGGATTGTGACTGTTTCAAGTATAGTTAGAACAATTGTAAAAAGTGGGTATCTCAATACATGCAGAATATTAATGTACAGCCTCTAAATGGAAGTACATGGAATGACATGGAACAGTTGAGCAATCAGTTTTCATCCATTTTCAGTTGTACCTACTTTTCTGGGATCTCAAAAACTCAGTGGTAAAACATTACAGCTAAGTGTAAATGAAAGAACCCCTGCTCTTCTAACCAAGAGCTACAGTGAACCACAGTGACTAAGGACCTCTTCATCATATCAGTTCTTCAATGTGGTCATCTAATTTGGGCGAGTTAGTTCACATGTCAGTTCTGTAAACAGGATGAAAACGTGTGTGTTTGTAGAGAGAGAGATTGAAAGTGAAGAATACTCCAGTTACAGAAAGTCATTTTATTGAATCGGAAAAATTAACCATCCATTCTACAGTCAATTGTCTGACCCACAAGAATTTACCGTAGACTGATTTGTTTTAGGCTTCAATTGAAGTGCGTAGATGGGTTCAACAGAGCAGCTTTAGTGAAAGACATGATACACAGAACAATGCCATCGATGTCGTGAATTTGTCGAACTTGTGCAAGCCAATTATTTTGGGCGGCGGTAATGCGTTCGTTTTACATAGCAAGTGCCTCAGTGAGAATGACTTGGAGACGACTGTTCGTTCTAGTTTTTCACTGTCCAGTTTTGCTAAAACGCCCACTTGTCTGTTTTTTCCCTAACATACTGGATCTTAGGACTCGTCATTTACAGACATGACCATCCTTTTATGGCGATGTGCGATACCTGTTGTTCTCACTACCACGTTCAAAATCTGACATAATTAGTCGGCAATCCAAAGGAATACTGATCTCTCCAGGAAGTTAAAGTAGAAGTTTTGTCTAACCTGTATTGCGTTATGGGTTACGAAGTCCTGTCCGTAGCTCATGGGTCTAACATGTGGAATAAATTAACCATCCGTGTACTACAGAATGTACCAAATGAGTCAGCAGGTGGACCAGTCCTTTATAATCGCTTGTAAGTGTTTTCTCCTTGTTTACAGTGAAGTGTAATTGTTGAGCACGAGGCTCTCTGTTTCCGCTACCTAACCTCATGCACGCTTGTATGTGACCTCAAATGCGTGTATGATGGTTGTGTGCATGCACTCATGCACTTCGATCACAGGGTGCTCTTACAAATTAATGACTGTGTGGTGGCTTTCTAATTGGTTTATCATCGATAACTAACGAGAGAGAGAGAGACCGAAGGACGTCTGACTTTGAGCATGCTTATCGTAAATCTGTTTTACAATAGTCCCTGTGGTTTGTGGGTAAGTTATTCTATAGCATAATGTTTCTAAAATCAAGTTCCACTGAATTTGTGACATGAACTGACTGGAATTTAAACGCGTGATGCTGAGTTTTCAATCTATTCATTGTTAGCTGTACATTACCTGTAAGGATGAAATAGGTTTTTACCTCGCCTGACACAATCAGCAGTTCCTTGTAAATAATCTATACCAATTTAATCGTGAAGTATTTGGCTACCACACTTTTGACTCACCTATCAATTACAGTGTTTTGGTGTTAGAGCCCCATTTTCTTCGAACGTACTCTACGCTTGGGCAGTCAAGCTGTAGCTAAGACATAAGTGACCCACTATAGTAAACTTCTTTGGGTGTAAAATGTTTGAGTTGCCTGCTTTAAACAGACTGACACTGATTCGTATGTATTGGGTTCGTTATATATACGTCACCATTCGTTCGAACCAATCTTCTTCAAACTAAACCATGATTCACCAATGAGGTGATAGTTTGCCCTGGATAATCTAACCACACGAGACTACGTAAGTGGAAGGTTGTATCCGACTGTTTGTCTGTGCCTCCGACTCTACTACAACCTCACGGACATGTGGCTTGATTAGTTGAAATGTGTAGACCTCACTAAAAATGCACACAATGATTAGGTGCAAGGTTAATCCCCAAAAACGACCGTCAATAAGCTCAACATGTCTCTTTTTTATTTGTTTGAAGAAAAAACCTTGAAAGCAAAAACGTCCACTAACACCCGTTAACAGCTCAAAGTCAACTGTTTGCAGGTGACATTTCTGACCATTTCCAATGAAGATTATCAACACAGACTTGTATGAACTACGAACGTACTTATTTGGGATGCACTGTGAAGAATGGCTCGTCATATACTGTACATCCTAAAACACGAGATACAGAGATTTTTGCTGAATTAATTCCATACACTTACACAACGAGTGCATCAGCTGGCTGACTGTACAACATTATTCTAGGAGAAAACAGACAAAGCCTCAATGTACTGTGTGAGAGCGGAACGTTGGTTGAGCGCAGGCGATAGTGCGTTTGACATGTCATCGAAACCCAAAAAACACTTGACAAGAGAGTAGCTAACAGGATTCCTCTTGACATTTTTCCGTTTAACAAAGACTATTCAGTTATACAACATTTTACTTACCACGTTTTGTCAGTTTCAAATAAAGTAAGTCAGAAGGACAATTAGAACGAAAAGTTGGTCCGGGAAATGATCCAGTTGAAAGGTATTCAAATTTGGACTACTGTGGACAACACAAATAGGTTGTTTGTGTTTTGGCTTCAGTCTGCCGTTAATCAAATCAAAATACATTGCCAGTTGAACACTGGATCATACAGCCAAGTGGAATGAAGACCACATACACCCTAAGTTCAGAACAACGTTAGGCTATTCGACTGTCATACGATAACACCCGTAGTGCTCCATTGGGGCACCGCAGTCCATTGACTACTGCAATCGTAGTACAACACTTAACACAAAACCCAGTCTACTTTGTACCAAGTTTGGAAATTACTATAACATAAGTCTCGTAAGGCTGTTGTCCAAAAACCATCAGGAGCTCACTCTCGGTCTAGAATTTTCACGGTGGCTTTGTAATCTACGAACTTCAATGAGTTCTTGAGACACTATGAACATATTGTTTACTCGTAAACTATTACTTCTCAAAACTGCTACATCTGTTGATTATGAAATCAGACGTTCGGCTGGGTACAAATACGTAATGAGTGAAAGCAGTCATGAAACTGTTGCATGCCTCCGGTGAACTCCGTCCAGTAAGTGCCCAGTGCTTTTAAACCGGCATCAAAAATTTTTACTTATGTTTTTGATAGAACAGTTACAAAGTAAGACAGGCGTAAGATGTATTCAAGTTGATATTGGATGAAAAATCTCAAGGAAACCTTTGGAGCAGATCTAAGTAAAAAATTTATTGACTGTTAACAACACGAAAATCAAAAGGGTAGTCACTAAAGAAAATGGATTTAACAGAAAAGAAATGACACACGAAGATTGATATGGTTGCGTCAGGAGAACAAAATTCGCAGTTCAAATCCCGATCGCAATAAACAAATGAGCTACAGACGAGCTTCGGCTGGAGTGAACCTCCAGTTCAGTGTTCCCTATCGAAAAGGGCTTGTCGAAAGGTTCAAACGAATGCGTAGGCTTCGCCAACCGTGAACGGTGTTTAAGTTAATCATCGAAGAGTTCCCGAAACTGTTGGGGTTAATTTTTTAACACCACGGTCACCGAATGGACCAGACAAACGTTAGCCTAAACAACCGAATGTCTTCGAATACCAACCCCTTAAAATAACTATACTTTTTAGGGCATCAATTAGTAAAACCATCTCTCGCTATTAGGGCATTCTGTCTGCTGCCAGGTGGACCAGTTGCCGTACATGAACTGGACATCGCCGCGACAGTCTTGGTGCCAAGGTGTACTTTATCAAATCGTGGCCATGGCGGAATTTTTGTCAACACATTCAAACTCATTGTTGGTCGACTTTTAACTGTAGGTCCTTGATGTGCTGACTTCTAGCGTCTGTATCTAAGACTATATAGGGAAAATGAGACAAACCGAAAGAGACATAAACACGTGAAGAAAATGGTTATAATCAACCAGGGCGGGAAGCGTTTGTAGTTGGATTAACAATAACGAAAATTTAAAACATGATTAAGGATGCTAGTTCACACTACTGAAGAAATGCAAACCGCACCTAAATATGTTCCTATTTAAGATGAACTTTCCGATGTAGCACTGACGAAGTGAATTACTACTCGGATATGATTGCGCACTCAATAAGAATCAGGTACAAACAGTGGAGGAGTACAGTTAAGAAAAGTACGATTCCGTGTCAGCTGCGAGTTCGTTAGAACTGGGCGTAAACCACAAGTGGAGACGCCCTAGGAAATCCCAAAACGACTGTTGACTCGATTCAACATCTTACTGTTCATAACTCAGCTCGGTAATATTCGGTTGGCCATATAATCACCTAGACCTTGAGTTCACACCGCTCTCTTAAGGCGGGTATTTATTTTGTACCCCTTACTTCAGTATTCTGTTTGGAGTTGTCCCATCGAAACTCCGATAAAAGAATGATAATTTTGTTGTGGAGGACATCCAAGAAGCAAGTGAATAAATAACTTGACACAAACTTATGCGTATTGACCCTGTGCAGACATTAAAGTATGAAAACTGTGGACCAAAGTGCGAACGTCCTCTCTCTATATAAACAACAGATCGTCAACACAACTAACATACTGCGGGTCTTTTATCGTTCTTACTTGGTTGGCTGATTCGAACTTATTACTGTCACTTTCTAGCCGGCAATTATGATATCTAACAAAGGAAGACTAAGCAGAACGATTCAAGTTAGCTACAGCACAATAAGAAATATATATCAGGTTTCGAGACCCGGAAAAGTGGTTGCTGCCGAAATGTGGTCATTCACCAATTAAACTTAGTATGATATGTCCTCCCAGAAACAAAAAATCACCACTTTTGTTTGTATCGTCCATATAGATCGTTTACTATCAACAGTTACATATTTGTCAGGTGTTCGTTGTCTTATTGACCGTTCACTCTACTGAACTTGTAACCCATGTTGTTAGCTTGACGCTTTAAGAAGTAACTTTGAAGTGTTCCTTAACACATTCAGTCATAGTCCATTGTCGAATTCCACGACGTCAGTGACTGGTACGTTTCCCTCCTCATTCGTTTCCACTTCGAAGTCCGTTTGTCTGTCATTGTATTACCAGCTGATCATTTCAACAGTCCACAATATTACAGTGAATGCGCAATTATACAGTGAAAAGGGAAACTTACTAGAACTTGTTTACCCCCCCAGCCCTAGACCTGTAAGCTTAAGTAACATGGTGGTGTCCTAATCTGGCACGTTTCTCCCATAAGTGGGACTTATTTGGACAGTTTTCGTTTTTACAGGAATCCAGATTGTGCGGGTTGAAGGTAGAGACTGTAACATCATCCTACACCATTACCAGCCATGAGATTATATCAGATAACCACAAAATCATCAAAAGGAATGACCTAGTTTGGTTTACTTATCCGTTAACGAATCTATATTTTTTGAACCTTTTTTACCTTGCTCCTTTATATCAGTACCAGTGTCAGAGTATTACTTACTAAACTACATACATGTTGAACGGCACTTCGTCTCCTACAATGTTTTCCTTCTTGAAAAGTGCTCTTCCTCCGTACATGATACTGTTTCAGATGCCTGCAGGTGAACGGTGCAGATGCATCAGACATGAAAGTGTAATTTTTCTGGTGTCCCTTAGGTTTAGATCGTAGAAGATCTGGTTTGTCTTTTGCTGAAATCGCTGACACTTCTGCTGTGGTTTCAGTGATAGCAGATGGACTAACGTCATTTCTTTCATGATATCATTGCAACTAGCCACTGTTTAACGAAGCTTATTGTACTCAACGTTATTAACTATTTCGCTGGCCACTTCTTAGGCAGCAGATGGAAAATGTGTAGGATTTGACCTTTATATTTCAAGAACTCCTTATATGATTTTCTGTCCACGTTTTCATAAGTACGTCTTCTTGATCTGAGAATCTCCTCCATCAGTTTGACACCCAGACTTCACTCACTGTCAACTTCTTATTTTCTAACAATTATGCTATGAATCTCAGGTTTGTCTACTACCATACGATGAAATAATGATGAGTCGACGAGGTGGTCGGTTACTGGAAAGACAGACTTCCATTAGGTCACTCTGGTTCGGTCAACGTAAAGCGTCTGCCACTACAAAGAGCCCTAGATCCCTTCTGTAGCCATTTTGATGGTATATTTGGCACCCATTACTCCACATTGATTCATCTGATGACTAACAACAGTTCCTCATAGGATGACACAAACCTCATCTATTGATTTAGGAAAAACCACTTTTAATCAAAGCCATTTTGAGGCGTTTCGGATACCATTTGTGCTGTCACATTAAATCCGGAGGTACGGTAGTTCGAACCTGTGACCATTTACACTGATAACTGTGGGTCACTATGAGGCAATTATGGATGTCAAACAAGAGATCAGCGTGTGAAGCGTGATGGTTATGGATGCAAAATGGACGATGTTTCAAATAAAAGTTAGTTCATGCATGAGGGGTCATTGTTGAGGCACCTCACTGCACTCGAAAGGAAAATTTTTTGTCAGAATACTGATAAGACAAAAACTGTGATCTAAGAAATAATCATTGCAAAACATCAGCAATTGATCCACATGGAGCAGCCAATGGATGAAACGACAAATCATTAAATGGCATAGTCAAACCACGAATCTTAGTGAGAGACTATAAAGAGCAATAGCTTTAATGGATCCAAAGATGAAATAAGTTGGACTGGTGGGCGTTAGTATGCCAGGTTATTTTGAGGTCAGCCGCGTTCTGCTTCGTCGACTGATAAGAACTGAGAACTCAGCACAGTAGGACAAGAACAGGTTCCTTCGACCATCCGTTCCAAAAGGCTGGATGTATAAAAGACCAGACAGTAACTGTATAAATGTGACTCACGAGAAGGACAAAGTGGCGAACAAGACTTTTCTGTGTTTGATCATAAGGCTAACTACTACAAAATAAATATAAAACAGTAACTAGGGTGGGTCAGAAAAACTACCAATAGAAGTTATGGATGGCATGTTTGTTATCTGTTACGCAACCACTGTCCCAAATCGTGGGTTTGAAACCAAGCGGTTGGTCCCAAAGACCACCAGTGAAGTGGTCGACGGCTTTTTTGACCTGGTTGGGTCTCATCAGCCCCACGCATTCCAGAGGATCAGACTCATGGCTAGTGAATAAGTGGCATTGTAGTCCAAGCACGGGGTCACAGTCACGGGCGTTGCATGAAGGTATGTGGATTAGTTGCCTTAGCTGTTGCGATTCTTTTTGTTCATAGGCTGAAATAGATAGATTGTGGGCCAGGGGAGGTTGTTCTGAGCGCGGAGGTCAGGGTTGCGCAATCGGATACCAATGGCCTCGACAACGTTCAACGGTCGGAATCTCATCATTTTTGATCGATTCATTGGCACTCGGTGTACAATCGGAAGAGTGTCATTCTTACTGACAGAATGATTAGATTACTGATTATTTTTCGAAACAGGTCGATTGGAAAGTCTATGGGAATGCGACAGCTGCGATTAATTGTGGATGATGTTCAATTTATGAGAAGGATTAGAGTCAGTTAAATGAGCAACAGTCTCGCTTGAAACCGGTTTAATCACACCGCTGTTCAATCACGCAGGATGATATTCACGCCGATATTTTTATGAGCGAACTGGAGACTAACTAACTGAGTGCGGTCACAAAACAATTTACATTTTACAAACGTTATGTTGATGATATTTTTTGCGTCATCAACGAAAATTCTAACATGAACGGAGTTATCGCATCTTTTAACTCGACGTATAACAGTAGTAAATTCACCAAGGAGTCAGACAACCATGGCCAAGTAAGCTCTTCGGATGTTGGCATAGCAAGAGAAGATGATTCGATCCAACGAAATGTGTACGGGAAACAGACTTGGAGCGGTCAGTACATTCACTTTGACGGGTTTGTTTCGTTAAATCAACAGTAGGACTTCACACAGTGCTTGACAGGCATGAAAACAGTCAAAACCGGTAAACACGGTTTCAGCGTACAAATAAGATAGATCACTCAATATCATGATTTGGGAGAGATGGACGCATGAAATTGAAATGATTGATTCTTGCTGAGTTCAGGAGATGTCTTCCGTCTATCACCAGATCACATCAAAGATCATGTGTTACCGTGCTTTGAGATATTACTGGTTTAGATATTTTTTGTAAATTAGACAGTGTATTTGAAATCAGAATCTATAAACACATGTTGGATATTTAAAAAATGAAAGCCCGATTTTCAGCGCTCAGTCTACCCAGACTCACTATGCACTGTCTTTGTGCAAGTAAACTCACAGATGAAGGTTGATAAAGTTTGATTAGCATCAATTACTCGACTTGGTCTTGAAATAAAAAGGACAGCCTTCGATTTCATTTTTAATCACTTGCACACAGAAATTAGGTATCAAAAATCTAGATTAAGTTTCTTGACTACCACTCATTCTTACACTATTCAATTTTCACATAAATTCGCCTTATCTTTCACCACTCCGTTGAGTGAACATTATATTCCGGAATGCCGTACATAGCTGGTTGAAAATGAACAGCACATTCAGCATGAACGTGAACTGATAGTAATAGTCATGTTTTTGGTGTAGGACTACTTAGACCCTCTACGGAGATGTATCGGTCAGAAATATTAGTCATGTGGAAAAGACAATAGTCATATTGACTGTTCTTACAGTAAACTTCTGTATACCTTACTACTGGCGATGTGATCCAGAAAGACCAACTCATTCCTTTTAGCTGACCTGATAGTATTTTAGTCGGGGGCTGAATAAGAATGCTCATGTAATTGTTGAATCGGTCGCTCCAGCGACTCTTCGCATACTTTCATCCATATTCCTGTTACAAAAGAGTGACTCATCGGTCTACCTTTCATGTTCAGATCGAACTACACTTTCTGGTCTCCATCAGTGGATCTACGCAGTTCGGTTTAACTGTGTCAAGTCAAACGAAATGTGGCCCGGAAAAATGAATGACATTCAGCAAACGTCGTGTACTTGGTTAGCACAGAGAAGTAGGCGTTGATGGCACTAACAAGTTACCCTTTTCAATCTGTGTGTAGATATGCAACCAGAACAAGTGTGAAGTTGCAACGAGTTTCAAACGAAAGCCATATCGCTTACGTTATAGGTTCAAATAAGCAAACCGACTGTTCAATTGTTTGTGTGCAAGAAAATAGTCTGTACCGCAAATCAGTATTAAAAGAAATAAATCTTAAGCACAGCAAGTTTTACTGACTTGATCGAAGTTAAAAAATCACTCTTGATTACGACAAAACCTATGAGCAATGGGTGATCTGTCCTAAAATTTCGAGAAGCTTGTTACCAAAAAAGAAACCGAAGAATTACATGATGACACTAATCAACTAAACACCAATCTATCACATTTTCAATCGCTTTACATAACGTGCGTTTTGCGTAATATCTACCCGAATAAAATCAAGTGATTCGAGACATACAAGGCATAAACGATCGCAAGCGCTGAATCCTATGTGTACATCTAATCAAGCATTGAGTGAACTATTGTTGTGAGCCGAGGACACGGATGGCGCAACGATTATTTATGCAGGAAAGTAACACGTAAGTTATGCGTTCAAAAATGACAACAAACAAAAACACTCATTCGCGTGCGGTACTGGGTCCAGACAGTCACGGTTGTCACAAACGCCAATGCTCAGTTCCACTACGTACCAGGAACAATTTCATGCGATGCTGCACCCCGATGTTTCTTCCTGTATTACTCCTGTGGCTACCTCATTGTCAAAACCCATGTTCTTGCTCCACTGCTGTATAACAGTGGTGTGAGTAGTATAGTGCGATCGCTCCTTCTTACTACACTATATCGATAATCAGGGAGTCGGAAGTCAGTTGGCACATTTCTAGTGCTCGGAAATAAAGTGGCGCTGACTGTCCTGTATATAGCCTTCCTAACATTATGTAACATTATGTATATCTATGATGTATGACCATCAAATCCTGTTGCTTGACTAAGTTAGCCTACGTCAAAAGGAAACATTCCAGCTTTATTGTTGCCGCATTTCCTCAATACTGCTCAATCTCGTCTAGACCAAGAGTTGAACAATGTTCCCACAATGTTGTACTTTGGACGGATGAATTGCATATCTAAGCCAACAGCTACAATCGCTAGTGAGTAATGCTCAAGTTTTCTATTCATCTTATGTTAGAACATATTATCTGTCATGTTGGCTCCAAGCCGATAAGTTATCTATACTTTTGCAACAGGAGTTTGAATGAAACGGATATAATTATCATAATCCCTTGTTCATTTTCAGTCATGTTAGAACCGAAACTAAAAAGAACGGTGAGAGTTTTGATTGCTCTTTTGAAGGTTGCGATTGGAGTAATCATCGGTTATTTTATCTTAGTCGTGAAAAACCACCACAAACGAAGTCAAAATATTCTCTTACGAAGCCCAGTGACCTTCATTCAAACGCATTATTCAGGCTTGCTACAAGCAACAGGTAACAAATCTATTTGTATGTCAATGATCATACGCTGTTCTCCTTTCGTTTATTATCGACCAGGGCTAACAACTCTTGAGGTCTCCGAGCCGTCCAAAATCCGTATACTGTGCTACATCAATACGTATCCGGCAAACTATCATAAAAAAGCGGAACATACACATCAGACGTGGGCTCGAAAATGTACTGGTCATTTGTATACAAGCACACAACACGACCCAGTATTGCCTGTGGCCGGTCAGTCAGAGTTAGGACTATTTAAAAAATTATGATCTTTGTAATGAGCACGCTTAAAGTCAAAAATCACTGTGCCGTAGTCCCGTCTGAACTGAACTTCAGGTTGTGATAATCTTTGTCTTAATGCACATTTAACAGTTATCCTGAGCTACATGTTTTATCCCTCAAAAAATCGTATGCAACACTGTAAGCAATAACAAATTCACACTCCAGCTTGGCCGTGCTAATTGTCTTAGCTATTCTAAACGTCGTACGATTACACTACTTGGGTCACAGTGCATTGGATGAAACAGACAACTAAAATGTACGTACGACAACAAGAAATTAGCTGATTATAAGGTTGAATTAATTTCAGATATATTCACACGATTTAAAACCTGCCGTGCGTTGTGACCAGAAGATGATAAGTCCCTAACATATCATCCGGACGCCTGTTACCCTTGAACAAAAATGCGATATACCACTGTTTCTTTAAAAGAAAATCAACCCATTCAAATTGAAGGCATAGCCAATAAACGGTCGTGTAAAACAGTTACGTAAGGGTGTTATGCTTGGTCAGTTTGAGGATTAGCATCCAATCTTTTCTAGTTTATTCTAAAAGGCTGACACAAATACACTATTTGGCGTAAGCAAGTCGTTCGTTATTGCCAACTATCACTTGTCTTTAGTTACCATATTCCGCTACTTTATTGGGTGATGAATACGCTTACAATTTTCTATGAATGCTTCCCGCGTGAATACATGAACCCAAGATCTCTCTTATGTGAAAACTGTCTTCAACAACCTGTAGTCAGTGGACCTAGTAAACCAACATTCGGTTGAAGGAATTCCACTGACACGTTGTATGAACTCAATGATCGGACATAACTACTCACGGAAAGGCGTTAGTATGATGAAAGGTGACCACAAAACAAGTCGCTACAGCATCCGTTTCGTTGAAACGAACGACTTACGAGATTTACCGAATACGCGCCACATTTTGCGAATTTATCCTGTGAAACCATTTGGGTCTGACACGCTTTTGCTGTTTATCTTTCTGTGTGGTACATAGAGAGGGATCTGTGTGCTATTAGGAAACGACGTCAAGTACGTATACATAAATGTGTGACAAAAAGAGTCATTCATAGTCGTCTATTGTGATGTGCGCTGTATAACACCTGCCGTTTCTATCTAATCAGTGTTGTGAGAGGGTTTGATATCACATTTCGTCCAGAAGTAGTACACGATTCTTGTACAGTCCGTTATGCATGATGTTTTCGATAATGTATTCAGATAACTGAAATTGTGAAATTCGACAAAGGGAAACTAGATATGACGTCTGTAACTGGCCCGCTGATTCACTCACTGGCTTTGTTCACACGCATTGCACCGCCACTCCACTCTGCGTCTCATTGTGTTTAGTTGGGTGACAGGCCGTGATACAAATCAATATTCCTCAACGACCTTCAATACTCGGTAGCTGCACGCAGTCAGTGGGCACGTAGTCATCACAGTAACACACACTTAACTGAATGCGGCCGAACAATATTCATCCGCTTATCGTTCTAACTAATATCGGAGCTAACACAACCTCCACTTTACCTAGGCTAATTTATCCGCAGCATTTCCGAACACCGTTCGTTATGGTTTGGTCGTAGTAAGCCGAGCATAACGAGCAGATTCTGTATTCATGCCAACCCTGAAACCTAGGTGGTCAGTTTGTGATCCTGCTAAAGTGGGGCATTTTGAATGCGTGACAAAAAACAAGCTCCAACCGACGGGCTTTGTGAGATTTATTATTGAGAATGAGTTAATCATAAATTTAGTGGCATGAGATAAATCGCACTGTCGTTCACCAGCTGGATTTTGTTACGGCGAATGCAAATTCGTGTGGGGATAGTTGAGTTGACCAGTATACTGATATTTCCGTTTCAAGACGCTCTTGTAGTGAGTACAAAAGCTTCCACGATAGCAAAGAGATATTTCAGATTCTCTTTGTTGTTATAACGGTGTTCAAAATAGAGGTGCCTTAGTGCAACTACTATCAAACAGTTCAAAGAATCATAAACAAATCCATGTAAAAAAAACATTTGACTGCCCAGTAAACCAAGGTGGCGCATCCAATAAAGACCAGCAAATCGATCTGTTCAAAAGTAAAAACACCCAAAAGAGTGTTGTGCGTTTAGCATCCAAAAAGGGAAGACCTTTTGGAAGAGGCTTAACTGTCGAAAATCTGGTCTTCGGCTTGATCCGAACCAGTGACGGCAATAGATGCGACAAGTGCTCTGCCAGTTGACTTACGAAGCTACGTCCAGGACCCAGAAATTTCACACGCGGACTCAGTTATCTTCGCATGCCAGTGTATCACATGGACTATACCAAATGACAGAGAGTGACTACTTCAGTAGACCTCAAGCGGTTCACGCTGATTAACATTGAAACTGTGTTACTCATAAGTAGTCTGACGGGTTTAACAATTTAGAGGAGACCCAATTTTGACAAATTTCCGGATTCCAAGTGCGGCTTAGCAACATGGCTAGTAGAACGTTTGCAGCAATGGGGCATGCTGTTTTTATCGCTGGTTCAAGTCAGTTGAAACCCGGATCTTTCATCATTGAATCTTCTATAATTTATCAAAACTGTGGAACTATTTATTGGCAATATTAATGTGCTCGTTGGTTGATTTGGTGAACTTCCTTATTACTGTACGAACAGTTCTGTCTGTCAGGAACGGGAAGAACCCTCATCCACAGACAAGCAGCGAAGTGTGATTATAACGCTAACAGGCTCTAACTGTTGATCAGTAGATGTGATATATACAAGTATACTTCACTGTGTTAACCTTAATCCTGCCTGGGTGTACACACATGGGAATCTGTATCTATAGATTAGCCTTCAAAACTGCTTACTGTCAGTTATTAAGAGTTATCCATGTGACCGTAAGTAAAACAAAAATACCGGTATACATTATCAAGCACCATAGGCAACAAGAACAAAACTCTCTCGTTAACCACTGATTGAAATTATCCTCATTTTTTGGTGGATTTTTCCACGGATATTTTTGAGGACCGTATTCTTCTTGAAGTGTCTGATACTGATACAAATCGGAGACCAACCCCATTTGAGCGTTGCTTTGATATGTGCAATTTATGTTAATCTAGCAACATTCTGTACATAAATGCATGCATTCGATGTTGTCAAATTTGTGACAAATTTTGCTGTATGCAACTGTCATTAATGCACTACAATTAACTAGATGGATAATCACCGCGTATTAAAGGTAAACCATCAACAAATGCAAAAGTACTTGTAATTTCTGCAAAAATATTGCCAAGTACGATCTGAAATCACTGACTATTTTGAAAAATAATGATTTTGAATATAGAGAGCATTTCATGTCGGATTACTCTAATCCATTCCGGTGTTCTGTTCAACACGAACATATTAAAACTTTTTCCATAAACAAAACCGTAAAAAGGTTGAAAAGTTATGTTTTTCATTGCCTTGTTCGATGGACTGCAACGTAGATTGCGGTAAACCCTACAAAGTGTAACTAATCAGAGGCTTTAGGAGGTACAAACAAGGTGATTATGTCGATTAATTTGAGGATTAATAAACTCCGCTAGGGGTTAGTGAACGCTACGTTTGATCGACATAATTTCAAACAGTCGAACCAATTAATGTTTAGGCATATAAGTCCCCCGGAAAAACCAGAAAAATTCAATCAGGTTTTACTAAAACAGTTAACCAGAATAAACAGAAATTATCTCTTACTTCCATGCACATGTACAAGTGAAATTTAAGAGCACTTTAACGATTAGTCAATTCCTTAAGAGGGGAGGGTTCCGACATTCGTTGGTTTGAGCACTGCACTAATGATACAAGAGCAGCCTACGATTTATGTTACATACGTCCCTTGTGACATTCGGAGTAAGATTCGAACAGCTTATTGTAATTACTGGTATTCTGTCGTGTACTCGGTTACTGCCCGGTCACACTGAGATGTGTTTGGTCGGCTTAAAATGTGATAATTTAGACGTTCAGGATGGAATGCGTGCTTTCCTGATGCACTCAGGACGAATGGCGGTGGACAGTTTCCTTACAAAGCCCAATCGTTGAGGTTGCTAATTCGATGACATAGATGTTTGTCGGTCACATTCTCATAAACCTTGTCATTCACCATAGTTCGGAAGATCAACAGTTCTCTTCTTCCGTTCATCCAAGGGGAATCTAACATACGGAAAGATCCACAGTTTCCTTGAGCGACAGGTAGAAACGGAGGTGACCCGCCACACTAAAATGTCGCTATTCCATGGATGAATTTCAGACCGTCTAGCCCCCCCCCCGGCATATTGCTGCTGAAATTAAACCTATGGTTGCACAGCCCGTAACGGTCGTTGTCGTTAGTGTTGTCCGGCTGGCATTCGTTCATGACATAGGTGCCTGGCGCACATTCAGATATGATGTATTATTCAGTTGATAGCCCAGATCTACCCAGAAGAGTCCGCAAATAGATACATGGCCAAAAACGTTGTAATCGGTATGGTTCTATCTAGCTACAGTAAATGTCCAGCGTATCATCCAGTAGTGATTCCTTGGCTCCGTTTTGTTATGTACCGTTCATATCGACGGTGGCAGGATAATGCCATATCCATCGCGATAGCAGTTCAGAAATTTTTAAAACATTGTTTTCTCTACTGCTGGTTACTCCATTCGATCAGTCCTACAGGTACGCTTCGAACAATCATTCTTCCCCTGAATGTCATGTCCACAATCCTACGGTGTGCTTGGCACCTCTTCGCGCACAGCTTAACCTACCCTTGACCTTTTCTGTATGCACAAGTGAACTGTTCGTCAAAAGTGATTCTCATGACATTACATACAGCCGATGGCAGTTTCCCACAGACTTTCCAGTCAGTACCTTTCGTAAAGAGGAACCATACTCGAGTTTCGCTCGTGTTAGGGCTCTTCAGTGGGGTATATCTTTGCCGCTGTCGAGATTCACATTCAATCCACGCTTTCGTGAGTCAGCCGTGTCAACCAATGTGTCAATGATCTCACACTGGGCATGACTGAACCGTCATATGCAAACGCTTAGCCACATTTTATTATGATTAATGCTGACCGGGAAATCTGGGAATACAACAGCTGTGATAAATTGTGAGAGGTACATTTATATCAACCAAACCTTGTTCTACTTTCCAGTAAATATAAACACGTTTTGTTACCACTATCACTGTACAAAGTTAAGACTACGCTAAGACGTAAACATGGTATGATCTTGTTGAACATGGATTGCGAGAACTTTTCAGTGTGCGACTGTAGGTGGGATGTGCGTGTGCGTTATAAACTGACCACTCCAGTTTGAGTAAACGTTGAGGGCGATCGATCGGTTCACTTCTTTATTTACGTTTCTTGCTTAGTGGGTGTACTTTGGAAAGAAAGTTTTGACATCAGATGTAGTCTAATGACATAGCTACAAAATTTTGTTAGATAGGACATCACAAGGGGAGATATGCGATTAAAAATATCAAATCACCATATCTTTTCAGCTTTAGTAACTGACCTGTCAGTTCTTAAGTTGCCATTTGTATCTTTCCCTTCCCGTTAACAGTACTCAATCTATCAGTAGCTGAAACGAGAAATCATCTCTGGAGCAAAATGCGTGCAATCCTTCGTCACATTTACCAATATGCTGACCAATACGACTTTTTTCTCAAAGCGGATGATGACACTTACGTTGTGATGGAGAACCTGTTGGCTGTGTTACGGTCGTATTCTCCCGAGGATCGGTTCATGTTAGGTCATTTATTTCCGGTAAGTTCACCAGGGTTGCGTGGTTATCTTAACTGATATGGACACAAGAAGCAATGTGACTTCCGTTTCCGAATTCCAAGTGTCTATTCTTATGTTAAAGCTATTACCAGACTGATAAAAAGACAAGTAGGGTAGAGTTGAGTCAAAGCGCTGTACATTATACTGCAGCAACTAAATACTGAGTTGTTACACAATCCAACTTTTAGCAAACGCAACTGGGGAAGTCTACAGATATATCTCTACAACCAACTCTCGTGTCAAATGATTGAATACTGACTAGAAATAGGACGTATATATATATAGTTGTTTGATAACGGATCCTAGTACGGATTAGAAACTAAAAAATTAACATCTATCACTCGGTGTTTGTCTTTTACACTTAATCACATATTTATACACACATATACATAATTTGTAATGTTAACTTAGGAATAAACATGGTCACTTAAAACACTGATGGTAGAATACAACGCGAGTAGAACAACATTTTTACTGCTCGAAGTTCGAGTATATTTTACCTTATTTTATTCCTCTGAAATAAATACACAAAATGGCTCGATGATAAAGCGATCAAGATACTAGACAGTTTTGGTTACTGCTTTGAATATCCTATCGATCACGTATATATGAACCAGTCAAGAAAGTTACACCATATTACGAAAGTGATTTCTCATTTTTTCTAGACAGCACTATGAAGTGTTACTGCATGAAGGCGAAAGGCTAATTCGAACTGTATGATGATACCATTTGTACCTACACAATAAATTGTATAACTTGTTCAGATGGCTGAACATCCATACTGTTGTGTACGCGTCAAGATCGCCCATGTGCCCCACACTCATGTTAAGACTCAAGCTGCGTTCTGGTTGATCGCGCCTTCAACGACCAACGACTCTCGTCCATGCACTTAAGAATCACGCAACTGCTTGCAAATGTCAGAATATAGTGTGTACTTCTACTGAGTCATGAGTTCTCTCTATCTTTGTTAAAGCCAGTAAGGCTAACTGTTGATAGCACATTTATACGAACACAACACATACGATTGATAATGAAGCTTATGGAACATATAGGACACAAGCTCTCTGATAAAAAAAGCAATCCAAGTGGAAAAAGCTGGAACATCACAACTATCGAGTTTCATGGATTTTCTGGGGATCGAACATCAACAGTGATAATGTTCGTCCATTACGGCAGGGTTTCGAGTCTTACACAGAAGATTCTGCGATCAACATAGTGGGTTTATGTCAGTCGTCGCGATAATGTCGAACTTTCGAACGATTTTTCATTTAGACAAACTATCAGAAATTTGTCTCTATGCCAGTTACTTTTGATAACCAAAACGCCGCAATCAGCAGTAATCATCTAACACAGCCAATGTCTACTTTTCTGAATAGTATCATCAGAACCACTGTCGGTTTGGATGTTCTAAAACGTGCGTAATGATAGTAACTCACGGACACTAAATCAACCACGACAGTATCTCCGCAACAGAGTCCGGATATCGGCCAAGTACCTTAGTGCTCATCGCCACCAAAACTTAAAGTTGCTTCGACCCAAAGCAAAAGTCGGGCACAACCAACACAGGATGAACTTAGTAATATTTCTTACGCGCATGCAAGGTAAACCACAGAAAACTGTAGTAGACTGTTGGTCGTCAAATCTATCCGGACAATAACGCAAAAGATTGCCCAGAAACCAATTAGGAACAATGACGGACTGAGGAAAAACCACCATATCGTGCGTTGTATCTACATAATAGGTTTCTGGTGCAGTGCGGTCTCCACTCAGAAAATATGTTGCATTCAGGCTCAGTAAGTCTTAGTTGACGTGCAGTATGGCTTATACGTAATAGTTTGGCTTGTCTAACACGTATTACGTCCAACCAGTCTCTTACGTACTCGCAACCGTCATTGCAGTTGGCTCAATCTCGAATGATCTGAGGGCAAAACGATAGCATGTATTCCAGTAGTGCTCCGAATTGCAGTTAACAGAACTACGACTTTATAGTTGAACCCACATATGCAAAGTGTGCGCGATATATTCAACACTGATGAATAGTCGGGGATTTGGTTAATTTCGAGTTGAACATCATCCACAATTGATCGCAGCTGTTGCATCCCCATAGAACATGAACAACGTGTCTGTGGTTCAAGTCCAGGCAGTGGCGATTATATACACTACTGACGAGCTCTAATGAGAACGGAATTCGAGTCTAGTGCTTCTTTTCGAAAGGGGCCGACTGGAAAATCTATGGGGATGCGACAGCAGCGATCAATTGTGGGTGATGTTCAACTTGAAGTAAACAAGCATGCGCGAACTACGTCCAAACCACTTTACTCGATTAGGCGATGTTACTTTGCCTAGTGGGAGCTACTTGTTCTGGACACACATCATTGCTTAAGTTATGTGACCACTATACACTGCCACTACACACAACGATGACCATGAAATACATTTCAGGACGAAACCATCGAACCTCCTATGTGCATTCTACCTCCTGACGAAAAATTGGTGACATACTGACACCATAGGTGTTGACAGGTGTCAAAAGGACATTAGTGAGTGGTAAACAGACCTCTGTGTGAACAGAGTCTTCAAGGCTATTACAACTGACCAAAAAAGTGATGTTTACAACTGATTCCGAATATCTACTACGCAGGGTTAATGCAGCCATAAGATTGTACCGATATTTAAGAAGCATTTTGCGCAGTCTACACAAAGTGCATATCTCAAATGCCAAGTGAACAAACGTGTCTTATGCAGATTATATCTAGTGATAACATGCGGCGAGAAAAACCAACGCATTTCAACTTTAAGAATGTGTTTTCTGGAAAAAGTTCCAAGTCATCAGTGGCCAGAACCCTCAAGTTTTGGTGCAAGAAACAGTTGATGGCAAAGTAGAACAAGAATAAAGAAATAGAACAGTCTTGTCGCAATTCATTAAGGTCTACGAAAGGTCCAACAAACATCTTACCTCCATCTGCCATTTGACTGCAATATAATCACAGAATATACAGATATTTAGCTGGTACCCAATTCCACTAAAAGTAACCTTAAGGAATAGCACAATGAACAGAATGAAAGGTTACCCTTAGGTACAGGCACAGAATCTCTTTAAGGATTTGGTATATTTTGGGGTGCTGAAGCAACTGTTTAGAGACGGATAGTAAACCAGTGTACTGAAGACTTATGCCGAACTTGACTTAAAACTTGTAGTACTATCCTAAGTACTGACTGAGCAGTTCAGTGATAAATCCTCCTCTAGGCTATCGACCTTGGTGATCACCACCTAAAAGGTGGAAGGTTTTTCCTACTGTTTCGGGTCTCATCGGCCCCACAGATACTGACTGGTTTTAGTCTAAAAGAACAGGAATTAAAACGCCCGAGGAAAATATCCCTTGTTTCCATTACACTTCCAGACTATTCTGTTATAAAGCAGCGTGCTATTCAACTAATTATTCACGTTTGTACTGACTTCAGTTTGACTGAAATGCGCACTAGTAGTAAGAATCAATTCACATCTAGTGTCAAAGCGCACTAGTACTGCACAGAAATAGCTTTGCAGTCTGATTACGTTCTACTCAATTTCCAGTCCGTAGTGGACCTCAACACTCCAAGCAGACTTGTGAGTCGATTAACAAGTGGAAAGATTTTTAAATTATATAGAACAGTGCTCTTGTGGGAAAACATGTCCAGTAGTCAAGCCAAGCACTCACTAAGACCAAACATCTGGTTCCGGGCCAACTGTGGTAAGGTCAAACAGGTCTTTGAGTTAAATAGCTCGACAGTTAACTATAGGGCAAACACATGTGAAACGCTGTAGGGGGAAAAGTAACAATTATCTGTAAAACAAGAGTGTAGTCTTTAAGATTTTACTTATGTTGGTTCATCACAACCCCCCCCCCACCATTTTATTGGCCACGCTGCTCTTTGAAGCCAATCTGACGGACCGTAGTATATGTAAAGCAAACAATGAAGGTTGTACGGGTGCAGCCTTCAATTATTCAACCGCATTTTCTCTGGGTGTGTTCACATAAATTTTCGTCAGATGGCGCCGACTAATTCTTCACTATGAACTTTGTTTAGTTTCAGCGCACACTGTCCAAGGTTGCGCGAAGCATTGTCATTCGAATACCATGCGTCAATGTCCACCAAGAGATTGTCATTTATAAAGTCAAAACCTTGTAGGGAAGGTCGTGATAGTTTGGACTGAAGTGCCAATGTAAGACTGTCTTCAGCTGTTCCGTGGGAACTTCCGTGTTGCAAACGAAAAGTACCACAGAACTTATCCAACGGACGTGAACCGACTGAAAACACTGCATTCTTAAGCGTTCTGGCAAAACTCATAGCTAAACCGTGGAGACATGGATGTAGTGATTCAATACAAAGATATCGCATAGGATAGTGTGGAACCGGCGCTTGATTTCCACAGAACACACCTGGGGGCCTAATATGTAACAACAGTTTTGGAAACTCCTCCACAAACGGTGCTCTCGCGCCACGACTGAACTGTGAATTGAGTGGTGGTTCACCCTGATAATAAAAGGGCAGGTCACTTCGAGAACAAGAAATTCACATCTGAGACTTAATATCTACCAGGAAGGGGGCGCAGTAGTCTACAGGAAAGCATTACAACGAAAGATGGCTTAAAAATTGCATATTGATTCTATGTAATTTTAACTTACTCTTCAACTCTGTTCACACCACCGGCATATTTAGCTTGCAAGTGATTTAGCCTTCTTTCATGTGTACATGAACTATGTAGACACAGCCTTTCCCAGAGTCAAATGAATGCCAAGCTGATTAGCATGACGCACAACAGTGGAATAGACAGATTCTCCTGAGTCTGAAAAGAGATCGGGTACTTCTGATGTGATATTCCACCGCCAGTTCTGCTCTTGATTAAGGGTTGGCATCATTAAACGGGACAATAATCATCATTCCCATCCCTAATGATTGCAGCTAACACAAACGAATAATCCATGGAGGATTGTGCCCATCTACTCTAACGAAGTGTAAACGAACCACACGATATTTATTTAAATCTCGTGTCACAAGTAGTGCATATAGGACTAGTGGTCGAACGGTAAGAACCCCTGTTCATATCGTGAGTGGTTGCAGGCTCAATCTCCCATTTAAACTATATTCATTCAGTAAGTTCACATGAGACCGAAATCGGCTGTGCAACGTAAGCTTGAGAGTGTTATAAAACATTACAATAGAATGCCTCTTTCGTAATTGTTGGTCATTCGTTTTTCAGTACGGTAATATCACCTTCGTACTTTCTCGAAATCTGAACAGCCTGTGACATGATGTGGAAAATCTCGGCAAAAGATTAGTCTCTCAACTCTTTTGATTTGACCTGTGTTCAATGTTATGCTTGTAAACTGTAAAGATTCGACTGGATCTTTCAAGTATGGATGCAGCTGATGTGTCGTCGGGTTCGCGTTTTACAAACAAACACCTCAGTGCATTGTGGTCAGTCTTTCGATGAGACGCAAGCCAATAAGTTTTTCACCGAGGCGGCATTTGTCACTGAAGTTTTTCATGAAGTTTTATGAACTTTTTCATTGGTCAAACTACTAGAAAGGCTTTCTTTCGCATCCGTAATTAAGGTTTTCCGACCCGATTAAACAGTCTAGATCTATGTAAAACATGACTACTTTCCTACTCAATCAGAACCACAAATGAACGGATAAACAGCGAGGGCTCCATAGTACACGAAAACGAGTGAGGGATCAGATGTAAAGAGACCTGATTGGTGGACATTTCAGACATCCCACGATTTCATGGACTTTAACGTTGCTGGTGATTGCACATCAAGGGAGTCTGTCATAATGCAAATGGCACTCCGTCTTATCAACAGTAAAACCAAGAAAGTCCAAATCAGGAATATAAACACAGTTTCTAAGTTTCACCGCAATTTTCTAAAGACTTTTTTTAAGGGAGCGTGAAGCCTGTCCTTGTTCTATGACAGACTTTGCTTACATGATGACATCATCTCGGTCGGCTCGAAATTATTCCAGACCACCTGCTACAGACTGAATAAGTTGGATGATACGTGTAAGCTAAGTGGTAAAAAAAGAACTGAAATGCAACTCAAAATGTGCTTATAAAGGCCGGTAGTTCGAAGGACTGATGAGCTGGAATTCGGGAGCAAGTATTGTAAAATTGCATAGATGTGTAGTGATTTCATGAAATCATCCAGTTTATCTGCTACCTTAGCATACCAGTTGAATCTAATGTAGACTGTAAGTAAGTAATCAACACGCATCCGAGTTATCGCGTCATTGGATCTCACTGTTAGATCAATGAGACTAACCTAAGTTAAAAAGTGTACTGGAAGAATAATGTTATCCTGGTCCAAGTCAGTCACAGAACTTTTCATGTATGCTTGCTATCCCTACAGTACAATTCGTCTTTTTCAACTTACTGTAAGTTACTCAAAGTAATTCTCATTCCCCTACCATTTTCGAACGCTATGGGATAGCAACTCTTCTTACACAGAGTTATAAATTGAGGTGTAAATTGCCTGACAGCGTTACCTGGGTTTTTAGATTTTTTGGGGCTTGTACAGAAGGTGTTGAAGGCTTTATCCTGATTACAGCCCAAGCCAATAAATACCGATGTCCGTGTGTAATCAGGACAACTGGTGGATCGCATGAGTTTACTATAGACCTGTCGGTTGTGCGACTGGTATCAGCTTATAGCACCACGGAGAAGTTGATGGCCCTGAATAACGGTCCTGCTTGGTGGGTCCGGCAGCAGGACGAAACAGTCCCGCTTACACCGAATATTTACGCAGAGAGGTCTTTGACCAGAATGTCTGGACAAGCACTGGAACCATAGTAGATAACATCTATAACATATGGATCAAAGTTGTGTAGGTTAGCAACCGCTGTCTGGCCAAACAACTCATGACATCCTCAGTGAGCATTCAACAGAAAAAGGCTTTCAGGACGTGAACGGATTGGTAAACAAGACGAATTAACAAAACAGAATGGGTCTTACCAATTCCGTTACTAGCAAGTTCAGATCAACTGAGAGTGAACAGTGTAAAATATATCTGATCGAACATTAACTGGCATGCCGTCTTAAACGTCTGAAGGAGCGGCACAATAAACAAGCGACATTTGAACATCTGCCTATTTAGTCAACATCATTCGTGCTGGAAACCACACTTTGATCAAGCTCCTGGTTGAGAAAAAACAGACATGGGGTGGCAAAGTTATCCGGCGATCTTACAGTTCATCTCAGTTTGTGTCATTTCAGACCCAGGTTACCTGATGAAGCAAAAGTTGGAAAGGGTGAAGTAAGTTGTATTTCAACAGATGTTCAAGGTACCCACCTTTATTCTGCCTAAGTGAAGCTGTGTTCCATTTGTGACCAAACTCAGCAAAGCGGAAGTTGTAGGTTGAGGGGTTAGATGGTCGACGGGAACGCTACTATGTGAAGGGGTGTCAATCCCAGAACTTTTGTGCGGTTTTCCAAATGGTCAGTTTTTCTCACAGACCTAACAGAAGTAAACAATTCACACTACGTTAGAACCAGCTATGTCAAAGCGAGAAGGCTTTCTGACAGATGATCAACGCATTATGCCAATGTGTCTCTGCACGGAACGCAACGAAGTTCAGAATGTCCACTCTGATTCTACATTCGCTCGAAACACGATTCAATAACCTTTCACAAAGTATATGTAATCTTTAGGCTAATCTTCAATATAGCAGTCAGATTGGGTTTGCCCAGTGCCCTTGGTCTGTCACGATAGACGCTGCGTGTGACATGACCCCACAGAAAAAGAAAGGTCCAGTAGTGTAAAATCCGACTATCTTAATGATCATTGATTCGTTCCATCTCTACCGATCCATGTTTGACGAAAGGCAGTATACAGATAATGACACAACGTAAGTGAACAGTGTGATGTAACATGACGCTGGCGAACCAAAACCAGAATACGAATTGATCTGATACACGAACCACATACTGTTGCGACATCGATAAATATGAAAGACCGACAGTAGATCAAACTTCGTTCTGGCTTTAGGTAAATACAAGTTGGTTCTGACGGGAAATCTGCTTTATAACTCAATGTGAGTAACACATGCAGTCAGGCAAACCTCAAGATCAAACCTGCTTCTGAAACCGAACTACACAGTCGAAAAACGTTGTGTCTGTAACACTCACCATGAAGCAAAACTTAACACGTTCGGGGGCTTCAAAATTGACTGGTCAAAAACGTCGAAGTAGAGGGGCAATGTAGATGATGAGGCCGAGAAGGTCAACCCCTTCAGAGATGAACATAGGTTACGACTACCATCGGTCGGGAGGACCGTTACTTTCTCTCGCCTCATTCCGTAGGCTGAAGGATGAAGCGTTCAATCCACCGTTCTAGGTTTGACAATCCAGCAAGAACAGTGACAAGTGGTAGGCCAAGGCCACATAGTAATTGGTAGTGTGCACTGGTTATTTTATTCGATTTGGCCCTCGTACTGTAAAAATAATATTGCTGGGTGGAAATCGGTTCACAACCCTGCAGCCTTGTTCACATATTATCTGTCCATAATGAAGATCAACATTCTACACAAGCGTATGAAACAATAGACAGGTTTTGTGTAATACGGAACCATAATTTCATAGGAATGCCTGTACAATTATCACAGCCAGCATTCAGTAAGACGAAACTCGTGAGGGGACAGTGATATCATATTGAATAAGTCGGTAGATTAAATGAGTAGATGCGAAATTATGAGGTGAATGTGGGTGAAACATTGCAAGTTAATTTTGTGGTCGTCGCTTAATTAAGAATATGGAAACATGAAATATACAACTCAGCAGTACATGGCAAGTGTGTCCGAGACTGAAAGTAAGTAGGTGAACAGATCACCAACGTAATTTCCATTGCACCTAAACTGTAGGGAATTGAAACGTCATAGACACCGTGTTTCGTTCGACTGTTGTCATTACGGGAGAATAACGTTCTACTTAAATTGATCCTTGTCTAGTTCGTCAATCTAGGTTTTTACTTTACCCTTTCATAAAAACATTGATAAGTGGTCCCTTCATTTTTCTAAGTGACATGGTGTACACCTCCAGTCATTCACTGAACTGGTGAACTTGCCATCTAATCTTACATTTCGACTGTTATGAATGACACTGACATGCCAGTTTTGCCTCACAAGATCGACTGGGTGTCGACATAACACCATACAAACACGAAGGGCTCAACGACACCCAACGACGTAACACTGAACAGTAATCGGTGAAATATGTGTGTATCCTCAATCAGAGGTGTGAGACTGCAGTGATCGTCTACAAGAAACCGGTAGTCATCGCTGTTTGCATGTCACCTTGACATAAGAGTGCATTATGAGGATACTGTGGGTCCTCTGGATTATCTAACAGTCCACTTATCTAAAACTCGGCAAGAATGCCTTCCCCGAGCCTGGTTGATAACGTTAAGATACACAGAAATCAGTCCTGAACAGTCCAGATGTGCGCAGCTGACCACCGTGCTTGTAGTCAATCTGTGGAAGCTTTCTAACTGGAAATAAACATTTAGGTCATGTTGTTACCAGAGCACAGAAAACCATTTTGATATCACATATTCACAGTAAACCCTCAGTAGGGTAATTAAAAACAAAGTTTGAATTTACATCGCACGATGACCGATGTTATCTGCCCTTCTTGATTTGTCATTTCAGTCAAAAACTCAAGGTGGATATTTGTCCGGTGGCGCTGGATACGTGCTCTCTCGGGCCACTTTGAAACGATTGGTGGAAGAAGCAATTGACAAAAATCGGTATTGTCCACAGTTTGATGAAGATAAAGAAGATGTGAAAATCAGTAAGCCGTTAGTTTGGTTGATTATCCGCACTCCAGATGTATTTTAGCACATTCGCATACTGCACAGAACACTTTAAAATCACTGTCGAACTTAGTAGTTCAATCCAGGGACACTCGTTTTCTCCGGAGAATGCGTATTACCATGACAGACATCCTTGTGGACTACACAGGGTTGGTAGGGTCAATGGCTATAAGTAAAAATCTACCAAAATATGACGTCGATACCAGGAATAGTTTACGTAAATGCAGAAACGGGTGAATAGTGATGTCTTGGGAGTCACATAGCTGGTATTTTTTAATGTACATAAGACCTAACAAAGAGGACTCAAGTGATTAAAAACCCCATAACACCAAACGAAATATTTCTCGAATTACTGAGCAGAATTTAACAGTTTGCCTGAGTGTGTTTAAACGTCTATATGTTTAGTCGTAGTTTCATGTACAGGACAAACGAAATATTTTCGGCCAAACATTGGGTAACCATACTGGAGTTCTTTAAAAGTGAATGCTAGGTTTTAATTTAGTCGGATAACAGAACTATCAACTATTCTCACCATTGAGAGCAGAAAAAAACAATGATGAAGCCAAACTTTGTAACATCTAGGCGGAATCCTCCTTGAAATGTAAGTCTGCAGTGAAATTCGGCGAAATTAATCCTTCTCAACGTGTCCAATGAGGTATCCAAGAACATTCTGTTCTGATGTGTCATGACAGTGTACGGTGTGGACCGGCAAGCATTGAAACATTGCCTACATTTCTCCGATAGCACGAAGCTCCTATTCTTCTATGGAAATCACTGAACTACGAGATTGATCCATGGGAGTTAACAAGCACAATTCAAAGTCAACAGTCTCCAGCCAATTTCATTGAACTCGTGCTGAACTATATGGATAGTCACTATCAACTTCACGTTGTTCAACTTCCAACTGCTTCGATCATGATTAGACATCATGATGAACTTTCTGTTCTTATTGACGTTTGCAGGTCTACCAGTCTTGTTTTATTCACTTAAGTTATGGTTTTTCAGCACGTGACCATAGTAACTTAACCCGTGATAACTCATTCTAGCTTGTTACCAACTTTTGTAGCCAGTGATCAGTTATTTTAGCTATGATCATTAATTTTTTGCCAGTTACAATCATTTTTTGTTCATGCATATTATTTTTAACTCAGGGTAAACTTTTCTGATCAAATCTTATCGGTTTTACTCAGCAACTCTCTAACACGTGAGTGTTCTGTCACCAATCTTGGGCTTGGTCTCAAGTTTGACACACACACACACACACACACACACACACACAGCCTGGCCACCCATACTATTCTGACGTTCAGCTAACTACTACAGACAACATACGGGGCCAGTTGAGAGTGTCTACCTCGAAACCACATTGACACACGAAACTAGTGAGCTGTCGTCTCATAAGAGCGTAGAGAGTGGACAATTTTATGTAAAATTACTGGAATTCGACGAAAAATCGATGTCACCGGTCTAAAACAAAAATGAACGTGTGGAACTGAACAAACGTAACTAAGTACCAAAAATGGACAAAAATTAATTTTCTGTAGGAAAACCTATGGTCTTCACATTTAAGCGAAGTCACAATCGTTGCTTCTAGTGCAGCTCCCATGCCAAGACTGTTTTTGTAAAAGGTCAATACCACTGTCTCCCAATACTTCATTCTCCCAACTAGTTTAATTTTCGCATGAACTTGTACACCGATGTAGTAAAACCGTCATGCAACGATCATCCTTTAAAATCCGGAATAATGATAGCAGGAGGGAGACAGGTGTTGTGAGAACACTTGACAGTAAGCTATATGATATGTAGGCTACAGTATCCCATAAATAAGAAAGTTACAACAGGTTGGATTATCTTCTAGATTGGCTATTTAATATTGCTGTTTGCAGGTTCACCAAGTATCTATTACTTTGCGAGCCCTTCGTTTGAGTCTAGCTAGAGACCACAATGAAGGCGGGTGCACTTGAGAAACAATTTCAGAGTATCCTTTAAAACATTAAACCAAAACCCGACAACGTTTACAACGAGTTCCCTGACCGATACAACTCTTTCTTCGTGAATTTTCGCATCGATTTTCACTAGTAAGTGAACATTTGTAATATCAGCGGATGTCTTCCACGGTGTTATATGCAATGCGCAACAAGAAAATCTGTTTTGTCACTTGTTCGCTCCTTCAGTTTCAAGCCCAGAAGACTAAGCGGAGTAGATCAAATTTACCTGAGCTACTTCGGCTACTGCACGGACGACTTCGTTCCAGTTTAGTGGGAAGTCATAGTGCACGAAACATGATTTGATGGCAGGACCTCAAAGTTCGTCTCATGCTACAACCAGTCAAACGCAGGGTTGCACCTTGGGCCCTTGCGAAGATAGTGTGATCTGATACACAGCTGCGTAGCAATCTCACTGGCTGGTACCAACAACAACATAGTGTTGTAAAACGTGTGTCTTGAACCTATGCTTAACAGCTTCGATGACTCCTAAATTCAGAAAATGGATGTCCCACGTCATGATCGATGGAAAAAAAGACCAGTCTTGTGTTATTCACATGGAGTTCTATGCAGGCGGATCAAGTGTTCGGCAAATTCGGTACTTTTCTGTCCACAGCTGTTATCATAGTGTCCGATGTAATCAGTCAGATGAAGATTGTTTGTGCATCTGTGTCCTTCGGCTCGCCACGTGAGTTACACACAAGGTTGATAGTTCTCCTTTTCGGAAACATCTCAGCTCCTGACTTCCCCAAATACCAACATCTACTCCCAACTTCTTACACTATTCTAAAATAACCGTGACTTTTTCCTTGCAAAATCCGTCAAGCTGCCATTTCTCCTTCTTCAGTGAGAGGCTGCGCTTCTGAAATGTCACAAAAAGTGGCACACACCCGTCAAAGATTAAAACATATGCAAATATCTGCTTTCATTTCATTTCGGGCTGCATATGAATTAACCAAGGCTTCACAGTGGATGCGTATACACTGTACACTTTGCACAGAGGACATGCAGGCTGAAATAGTTTCATCGAAACAAGTATTGCTCACAGAAAGCTTTGCATAAGGTCACTCAAAAGGCGTTTCAGTAGCTTTCTGTTGAAGCAGTGGACCAGAAATCAGCATATTTCTGATCCCGGTACTCACAACCCAATTGTACCCTTTTGTTCGTTGGAACAAATACATTTTATTGGATTGTGAGCCGTCTGAGGTCCGAACTCCGCTCACCATCAACTTCTCATTTATGAGTACTTTTGTCCGGAACATGAGTTCTGATTATTTTCCTGTAGCTAAATATCGATCTTCACGAATCTCCGCACGTACCTCAACGAATTACTTGCAGTTTCATTTTGAATGTACGATGTATTCTCTTACGTCCACTTATTACGCAGCATCCTTCATTTTAAAACACTATAGTTCCACAGTAAGGCTAACACTCATGAATGCACTTGTGACTAATCATAGTTTGTTTGTCTGTATAGGGACAACTTTTTGTGGTCAACGTTGATTCACTACGCCGCCCATTTACCTGATATGAATTCTGAGCTGGATCGAGCGGTATAACAAATCTTGACTGGACTTAGTAACTGGAATTACGGCCGCGTATAGCGGGGACAGTTGGTCGCTGTGAGTTGTTTTTGGACGCCGAACAAGTAACCACTGTAGACAGCATGAATTGGTCGATGTAGAATAAAGTAATACGGCAGACATTTCGTGAAGGAGAGCAAAATCGGCCGCTGGCGGGAGGTTACAGGAGGGTAGTTGCGACTTCGGTTCAAGAAATGAACCTACAGAGGGAAAGCAATCAAAGTGATGACGGACATATTGTCGTGAATACACAGGCCAAAGTAATGCAAAACCAAACAGTATGTTTAAAGCGATCTTGAAGATACAGACGAAGTCGTAAATGGGGAAGGTACAGTTTAGATCAGCGTGAACAGGTGCTCAATGAGTAGATAAACAGATGGAACCTGAAAATTCAAGAACTCTGAACAGCGGTCAGTGGGTCGAACTGTAGTGTTTTCACTTGCCAGACTAACAATAAGTACTCAGCTGGCCCCATCCCAAATCCAGCTTTGATGCAGAGGAAAGAGACTAAGAGCTGTGAACATATTTAGTTTATTTCTGATAACGAACAGTTACATGGATGGCGGTAAATAAAACGATTGGTTGGATAGTGTGAAACAGCATTGCTCTGACCGGATCACGTTCTCTGAGTATTTCACCCACGGGAAGGATTCCTGATTGACAGTTGCTGAACCACTGGCATCAAGGAGATCAGTGTGACGCATTAGGCTTATACGTCAAAAATATCTCAACGACACATGCGCGCAAACGGACACAATTAATCGGACAAACAATGGCCACTTTGAGGGTATGTGGGCACGATCTGACAAGATGCAAATCAACCAATTAAGAAAATGCCATCATAGAACCTTACGACCCGAACCAACAAACAAGAATTCAGATTAGCTCTGCACAACAAGCTTTTGGTTTTCTTTCTGCTTCAATTTATTCTCACATTGTCAATATAGTGGAGAGGTTTCTGAGTAATATATCTGATCTCAGATTGTGTTTGACACCTGAACAACACATAAAAGTGGTGTTTATTTGACTGCTTCGTAAATCTGTCTTCACCTGTCAGTATCAGCTATAAATGGTAAAGGAAAGTGACCGGAGTTTATGGAATATGTGGCTGTAACTGACATCTTTGGGTTTCTAAGTTCATAATGAGGTTGAAGTTTGAGTCTTCTCAGTAAACTTGCATTCTTGTTATCTCAACTCGATATGTCCAAACTTAGACTGTGGTTCATAGAAAATATAAAAATAGGGAAAGTGCTTTCAGCCGAGTTATGGTTAGCTATGAACGAAATTGAACACCACCAGCCGATAGTGATATGGTCTACATTGATCTCCGATAGACTGACCAAAGGTGGTAGTGTCTGGAGCACCGGACTGTAGGCTTGAAAGACATGGTTGGTTTATGAATGGGTTAAACTCATACAAAAATAGACATATGTGTCTATCAATCAAGGAGATATACGACGGTTGGACGAATGCCGTTGCAATCCGGGCTGTAACCAGCAACCAATCAGGAACATTGTGGAACAGAGGAGCAACCGTGATGTCGTGTGTTGTATCTGCTTATCAATTTTTTATTGGACCAAGCTGTTCACTCGGAAAGTACGTTATATTCATGCCTAGTAAATATGTGATAATATACGATGCAGTTCGTATCCAGCGTTTTGGTTTATCTACTGCTGGCTGCATTCACTCTGGCTACTGTCTTTTCGTAGTCACCATGTTGGTTGGCTCATTCTAGCCTGATTCTAGACAGACGATCATAACGCGAATCGGTGTGAAGTATTTCGGAGAGTAATTGTTATAAAATTGCTTCGTTTTGGGGGCTTGTGTGATCAAGAGGTTGAAGCTACAGAAGAACGCTCTCCAGAATGAGCAGTGAGTAGGACGTTTCGAGGGTAGTATGACATCCGAAAATGTGTAAGATTGGATAGTGAATATTTCCAGTTCTTAAATGACGGTGGATGGGACCGTTAGTTCCTGTCAAAATGCTTTGCCTCTCCGAGGTTTCCAACCGATATTCTTTATGCGAAATTCAGGAAGCTTCACCTGAAGATGTAGTGTCGGTACCTGTACCAACAAACAAGCGCACGAAGTTCCATAAGCTGTTACGTGGCCAGAATACTTCCAGAAAAGGTTTCATCTCTCAGCTACAAAAACTGACCGTATGCTTTAACTTTGGTGCCAGGGCGATGGAATGACAGCAGCAAATACACTGACCACCAGTGAAAGTCGCCAGCAGAACCAGATTTGTCGTTTGCTGATGCTCGCTCGATGTACGAAAAGAGAAACAACGTGACTGCGATTAGATTGGAATGGTCAGCTGTTTTATATCAGAATCCCTTCCGAAAAATACGTAATGTACAAACGAGTTGGAATCCTTTACCCAAGAAGGCCGTAAGACAGTGGAACAACTCCCTCATTCCAAAGTCTCTTAAACGGTGTCAGTTTCCTTGCACAATCTATCTCTGATGTACACAACGGTTTCGAAAATTCGTTTATCATGTATGCAGTAAGTTTGAAAAGACATACTTTCATCGAATGAAGGGATACGAATCCCCACTCAATCTATACGTCATAGCCGACCTCGAGGACTCAAAAATTCAGTCGTCAATGGTTCAAATTTTGATTTGGGACGTAGCTTCTCATTACTGACACGAGAATCTCTGAATACACTGGATTCATCCATTCACAACCTGCGTGTCAGACGGATAATGAGATCTGTGGCGCAACTGATCTTTGTTTGAAGCTGCCTGACGAAAGCAAAATACAGAAGCACAGTGACGAGCGTCCAGGTTCTAGTAATACAAATAAGTCCGGCGACTCAAGATTCAAAAGCTCTGGGAAAGTTGAATGATTCACGTCAAACACTGCCGCTATACAAAAGCCGAAGGTAATACAGACCAGATTGTCCGTTGACCTTGGATTGTTTATTCAATAAGCTATATGCCCCGGCCCCAAAATCCAAAGTCTAGACTAAGGGGTTTGCCAGATGGTCACTCCCTGTAACCGAATACAGTATGATAAACAGGTACGACATACCGCTAAAACCACAGGCAGATTAGATCGTTGTGTATACACGCAATTCCAGTTCAGCTGCCGGGCCTCATCGATCTAGTGCTCCGGTCACCAGCGCCCACGATCGATAACACCTGATAGTTCATACATGTCTGTAACCGTTTCAGCGCTTGAAAGTCAATGTTGGACTGAAAACCAGCAAGCGCCGGCAAGTGCAAATGGACAAAGTAAAAATATATTTCTCTGACAGATTATGTCACCACGACAGTTTTTTCCTCACACACGACAAGTAACAAAAAGTTGCATTTATGAACCAAACAGATTTACTAATCACTAAAAGACTGATCAAAGCCTAACAATTTTCCCATTTGCACTAACCGACGCGTGCTGGTTCCCAGTCCGGCATTGTCTTTCAAGCGCTGGAAAGGTTACATAGACGTACTACAGGAGGACGACGAACACTTGTACACCTGAGAAGATTATCAAGGGCGCTAAAACAAGTGACTAGAGTTGTGTGACAACGGCAGGACAGTCGAATTTTAGAAAGTGGTTGTTCAATGGTTGATATTTTTCCAATACCAATCTTAACAATGCATATTTACAAATTCCTTCGATAGCTGTTTCAAACCTGCTGATACTGAACAACACGCCAGGGGAGTTGTTCGAATACAATCTCCTCCAGCTCACTTCACATGTTACCAGGAGTATTCCAGAATAGCATGGATCGGATTTTGGATTACCTCTCTGGGACACTTACATATTGTGATGACGTAAACGGCTCCGATAGAACGAGCGCATTCAGTAACTGTTACTAATGCTTGAACACTTTGATAGAGTCGATGTGTCAACAAGATTTACGAAATTCATCTTCCAGGTTAACGAATTGAAATTCCTGGGACTTACTATCTACCTGATGGACATCAGTCTTCCTCAACACGTTATCGACCCCATACTAATGGGAAAACGTTCAGGAATCCGGACAATCTACAATTATTTAACGGTAGACTGCAAAAATTTCCCACTTTATTCGGAATTTCTTCACCGGAGCTTAGTTGTTTTTATGACTCAGGTGGTGGACGACTGAACATGGACTTCAGCGAATAAGACCGTTCTAGATAGTCTCACAAAATGTATTGTGGATTACCCGATGCTGACGCCGTTCTCCCCATCAAAGTACATGCTGTTAGTCGTGAATGCGTTGAAGGTTAGAGTCGGCGCTATACTGGAGCAAGATTTCCCGGTAATATGTACCTACAGACTGCATAAATGGACAAAGGAAAAATAGCCTTTAGCAGTAGGAGGAAGTCTTGGCGGTAGTGTAGAAAATTCGGAAATCGTACACCCATTTCGTTGGGTCCCGGTTTTAAATCATGCTCAACAAAACGTTCCCACTCGGGTTAAACCGATGACGATGTCCGGAGCCGAAGTGTATTAGCGATGGTGCAATTTATCAGTATCCTAGATCTATGATATTATCCATCGGCCTGACAAGAAAATCTCTTGGACAGACATGCTGCCATTGTCTTCCAGCTTTGCTTCCTCCGAGGCTTGGCACTTCATTCTGTATCTATGTCCGATATCTCCAGAAAAGCTACGTAAATACATCTGGCAGTCTTATAAGATCCAAGTTTTTAGTATTTGAGAAAAGAGGAATATTGCATGTCCTATTTTTTACTACGTGCGAGAAGAGTTTGAGACTCAATCATGGATGTGTTGTGCTGTGGAGATCAAATGGTCATATTCTCTCCTTGACAGTTTTCAAATGAGTTTAGTAAATAGCATACTGGAATCGTGAAAATAGAATCATTCGCGATACAAATGGGTCAGTGACCCCAGATCGACGCAAACATCGGGAAACTGATGAGGATCCATGATGTCTGCTTGCACACATTAGAATCCCGATTTAGAAATTAGGCCGTTTAGCAAAGGATGCGTGGACAGCCCCTTAGCAAGCATCCCTCGTTTATACTAACTGGCCCATATTTCAAACGGTCTGTGACGTTTTTTGATACCGGCTCGGTGACGCAATTTACCGTCAAAACCATACAGAAGTGTTTCAACAGCAAAGGAGTACTTCGGATTTTTGCCACTGCCAACGTATCACATTTCTGTACCCTCGAAATGGAAATGTTGCAATGGCTGTAGATAACTGCATACCGAGAAATCCGTATTCCCACGGAGTGGTTAAAAACGTGACTTAACTCTTGAACAGTATCATCAGTTCTATCAATCCGAGAAAGTTGCCTGCTCTGGATATCTTCACATACAGCCTGTTGTTGTAGTATGGCGAACTGCAAATCCGAGAAGAGCTAGACTGTGCTCCTCAAGTTTAGATGTCTCCAATCCACTCGGCGGGGCCTGGAAACTAGCGAGATGATCAACTTCAGGTAAGTGATTCGCGACCACTACACGGGGTCATCACTTACTAGATTGACACGTAGACAACGGAGGCCATCTATCCCCACAAAGTTCGACTTAGGGTTGATGCCGAATGTCCTGCTGGGGCAGCCAACAATCGGAACGCTGACATGAAAACCTATCAAGAAGGATCAGAGACCACATCTTCAGAAGACCAAAAACAAGGTTTTTCGATAGCCAGCAAGCAATCCGTCCGCATAGCCAGCCAAGAGGACAAACTTTTGGGGAGGGAAGATTGTGCGTTGGTGTTTCTGTGGTTCAGAGTACAAAAGAAGAAAATTGTTCAGCTACCAGTCAGACTTATGCAGAAATCGGTGCAGCTATGGTAACGTGTACTATACCTGTGTATTGCGTTTCTACTGGGCCATGCTCTCCAATCAGGGAGTGTTCCATCAAGTACCAATAAACCTGTAATAATGCGCAGCAAGTCTTTTTGTTACTGTCTTGGTTTGTGTAATACTAACTACCCCCGGTTAAGTTTTCGTCATATCGTTGCTACCATTCCGGTTGATTCAATCTTATCTAATGCCCGGCACGTAATCCAAATGCAAATGTACATTTAGTAGTTCGAACATATACTGCAAAGGGATTACCTTACAGTGGCCAATGAAGTACGCAAAAACACCGCTCCCGGGATTGTCAGGATTGTAACTAATCTAGCATGTCTGATCTGTTCTACGCTTCTCATAAGACAGCCTATCGACTATTATCAATGCTGTTCAGTTCACCGTAGCAAAATGACACTCATGCGGTCTCGTCTATACGGCTGAACAGATAGTAGTCTAAAAAAAATAATTTTTACACAATACCAGTTGATGAACTTTTGTGCACACACATTTCGAGAATAGCATGACAATTTTGTTGATCTGACTTAGTTTGCCCCTTGTTATCTGAATACACACCATTTCACATTAAGACTTCTAATATCACTCTTAACCGGATAAACTCCGGCCGGTTTCATTCGGATTTGAACCCATCTGTTGCAAACAGTGAGATAAAATTCGATTTTATAACCTTCAGGTTAGGAATCGTTACTACTGTTCATTCAACTTTCAGTTTTATGAACATAACTTCTGATGAGACGTTCAAAATTAGTGCCTGGACACACCTTCACTTCAGTTATTAGAGAGATAAGGTCCGTTTTCTGTATTCCAATTTTACATGTACATTATTAAACAGCCAGACTCGAGTTACCTTACCACCGTATCAAATGTGTGCTACAGGTATCTGCGGTCAAGCCGTCGGTGTACAGATTCGTACAAATTTTGATGAACATGGCATAGATCGTTTCAATTGGCAGTCTCCGGAACAAATTTTAAGAGTCGGTTTTTGGAACATGCCAGCTTGGTTACCTCCAAAGGCAGCCTTCGATTTCAAGCCAGTGGTAAGAGCACAAGTTTTATCCTTCTGATAGATCAAATAAATCTTTGCAAACAGCACAGTCTTGGTCCAAAAATTAATCCCCATTACAGTTAACAAAACTCGGTTATTCTCAAAGGACAGCCTAAATCGTTCTTTCTTCAGTAGCAAGCTAAGTAACCTAGAGCGCTGTTCGAAAAGTACTGTTATTAAGCGGTCGATAGCTCCCAGTTCAGACCATTGACAAAAACTTTGTCTGTACCACACAACATTCGCCTCCATATGGCAAGAAGTAGATGACGAGATTTTGTGTGTGGTCAATGCGTTTTCACCAGGTAGCCAGACCATTGAATCAGTGCGAGGCGATCAAACAAGACGAGTTAAGCTTGTCAGTCTATCACACAACAAAAATTCAACAGGTAGTTAATAAAACTGACTTGGAGTTAGACAGTCACTTAATTGGATATGAGTTCAACTGAAGGCTAGAAAGTGAACAGAACTAGAGTTACCTAACACAGATAATCAATGCCCACTGTTGATATACACCAACCAACGAGAAATGGATAAATAGGACCAACCGGTGAAGGAATCATGGACAGATAATGTGGATTTTTATTCCACTCAAACTAAACAGATAAACTAGTTTAAAATGCAGTGCACTACCGTTCTTCCAGAAAATGTGAAAGCAAGCTTTCTATTTCATTGTTTACTGATCTATTTTCCGATAATACGGATTTAATTACTACTTCATAATTACTAACTTGTACCGTATTAACTAACGCACAAAGCCTGGATTGGTCTGTCACTTTCTATTGATGAGGAAAGGTCACTAACATGCATCTAACTGTTCTATTGAGTGACCTTGAAGAAAACCCGTAATCCAGTCACATCGGTAGACTCATCCGTCTGACGTAGCTTTCGTCAAAATATATGAAGGTAATCTGGTTCCGCCAGAGATTGTAAGCGGCAGCAAACTCTCGTCAGATATAACGAACAAATACTCATGATCGTTTTTCTGAGTTATTAAGCCGAGTCCCTGTTTTTTTCATCGGTAGTTTTTAATTCTAAGGCGTTTTTTTAAGATTTATTTACACATTGGTAAGTCTTTAACAGTAAACGTAGCTCAACTTTCAGATATTTGTTTAGAGTAACACAGCTGTTTAGATAAACTACTTCCTTGCTGTAGAGAAAATGATTTGATATGCTATTTGGTGAGGTTGTCTGTCGGCTAGTTGAGAGCACATTCGATATTTCAAATTTCACCTAACTGAAATCCTGAATGTTTCAGCAACAACGCATTTAGGTAGCATCCACCACGTACATTTCACTAGCAATTTCTGTTGTCTAAGTCGCATGCAAACCTAGCTGAGTGAATGTCCCGATAAAAATGCAGTCAACCCTTGATAACTGATACGTTTTTGCTAGAACAACTTTGATTGTCTGTCTTAATGTACAGTAAAAGTTGCCAGATCATACTTACGTAATGGCACCACCTCTCTATGAGAGTTAGTCTCCGTAACATGCAAGAAAGGCGTCCCAGCCCCAAATAACGCCACTAGACGGATCTTTCGTATAGAACATTAACCTATCTGACAGAGGTTCTCGTACCAAGTAATCTACATGAAACGGGTCATCTCCAAGTATGGAGTGGGGAATTTCTTGTCTCACCTATACTGCTCACGTACGGCACGAAGGAGACAGCCAGCTGATTGCACAGCAATACGCAAAAGTCACCGAATGGAGGCCCGAGAGACACAAACGAATGTTCGTCCCCGAGTGCTAATTGTTGACTAGAATATGGAGGCAAACCTCCGAGCAGACAACCAAGCGATAGGCAACCAACCTATGAGTCGACTGATAAAACAACGCGGTAGCCTAGCCACGCTTATCCAGTCACCTATTGATATGCCAGTAGCAAGACAGGTTGTCATATTCCACCGAAGTGACATTGGTACAAGAGACTGATAACGCAGCAATGCAGTCCCAACTTTTATAGATGGCTTACGCTATTGAGAATATCAACAATGCGAAATGCACAACTGCGGGTTTCTTTTAAGAACAATCAATATATAATACATGCGACATTTTCCTCATTAACATTCCGTCCAATCGGAACTGTGTTATAATGCAAGCATAAGTAAAACAGATGATAAACATACAGCAAGTAGCTGGGCGCTTGGAACCAACGTGTCATTGCCACATCATAGTGAACTTCAACGGGAGCTGGAAAGTCAATACGAACTGTTCCGGAAAACACAAAGACAAATTGACATATTTCATAAGGTAGGGCAACATAAGTAGTATGTGTCTAACGGTCAACATTCGCCCAAAGTACTCAATCGACTTCGTGATTGTTGCCACTCATAAGGTATGTGTACCTGATGAATGGCAACTGCACACCCAACTAGAACAGATTGAGATACTGAGTTTTTACACTTCCGTTTGGTGGTCTTATCATCAGCAATGACGTACGGACTGCGATAAATCTGACGTAAACGGCACAATTAACTTGCAAATGAGCTAGTATCTATGAGGTGATATGGCTGGTTGATAACGGATCAGCAAGTTGTATAATGCGTCACTTTCTGACAAACAGAATCATACTATGGCTTATCAGAATTAGACGCCTATCTACTGAACAGGATGGATTTTGGTTACTTACGTGCAGGTGTTCACGATGCGTGGAATGCTAACCCAGAAAATCTGGTTACGTGTTATGAATTTTCTATGGAAACGCTAAGAAACTGAACGGTAACATATATGAAAGATGCTACTGTTAGCTCTGTTCTTGGCAGTGTTTGAATGCGATGGATTCATAAATATTCCTGCTTATGGTCCAGTGCCTCAACAGGAGATGCAGTAGAGCTGAGAACGGAAAGCGGCGAACCAGTGGACATACATATATAAACGCAGAGGCGACTTGCGAAAAACTGAGCGATGATGGTGCAGAAAACACTATTATACGTTCGACCGAATGCATGTCTCAACACTAGATTCATTTTTCACTTGGATTTTATACAAAAAAGACATTCACATCAGGTACAATTGTGCATGATGTGGTGTGTTTCAACACTTGTGTAATTTGAGATAACCACCCAGAAGAAAGTTGTAGATTGGATTTTTTTTCTAATGTGATGCTTACTTCCTTGGAAGCACCATTTGGTCGGAAATGAGAGATAGCAGCATTGCTGAGGTTCTACCCTATTAGCAATTTGGATAAAAACAATCGTTGCTTAACCGCTACGAGTTCAGTACTCTTGAATGTGAATAGGCCATTCGACGTATACAGATTACATCGACGGACAGAATGATCAAGCAAGCTTTCTGTGTGACTATAACCAGCGAAATGAATGGTTCAGTTTCTGAAGAACATTTACCTTTGGTCAAGTTGGAAATTTAAACCAATGTCCGACCATGAAGTGTACATCTGTTGAAACCGGTTACTGTTTTTGAGAATGCATGCCAAGTGAATAACTGAGTTCTTCCGATAATAACTTAGGGCAACAAAAATGGGTGTAAACCACTGCAGGATGTATAGCAACGCAAATGGAGTTAATGATAACGGTCTAATTGTTACTGCACATTGTAAGCCAGAAGCCGGTGTCAACCTGAACGTTTATTCCGTAGGTGAAAACGAAGCCAACCAGTAGAAGGCCTATAAATGAGAGAACACGTGGGGTGAGCATGTAACCTCACTGGATGGAAAGCATACGGGCAAAAAATCAACCGATTGGTTCACTCTTCGGGGGCGTAGAAAAGTATGCAAAGCATGTACTGGTGAACATTCGTTCGCATTCAAACACGCGTTAGTGAGGCGGTTGTCGACATACGCTATAAAACTCAACTGATTGCAATTTAAAAAAAAACCAACTACTCAGTCGTGAGGAAAACTGTTCCGATTAGGTTGTCGGCTGGAAACAAGTTGTGGTGTATACTCTCCAAATTGTCTAGCAACCTGGGCATTATTTATGAGTGACTGCGGTGAGATCTGTGGGACAGAGGTGGATACGAGTATTTCACGTACACGAGATTCACCATTCAGCTCGTTGCCTGAACACGAATAGGCACTACTGATTTTCCAAAACGACAACCGAAAACGAGTCCGGTGCTTGTATCCGAAGTGAGCTGACTGTATGAAAACGTATGAAGATGAAAACTAATCTCTGTACTGATTTTTTTTCACCATGTTGGCGCTAACCACTATCAAGCGGAAAGAAACCAAGTTATCCTGAACGTAATCTATTCACTTTACAATATAACTGGCACCAGACACTGCATTTTTTCATTGCTTCTTTGTTTTGTATGCCCCACGAAATACGCTCTGGATGGAACTTCACTGCGCCAAACAAAACTGACCTGTTTCAAGAGTCTCCTCAGCGATTCGGCTGTCAGCTTCCACTACGTGAAACCTTCGAGACTTTATTTGATGGAATATGTACTGTACCATTTGAGGCCAAGCGGTATAGATGATGTTGTGCATACGACAGACTGATTTAATGGTGGACGTTTTTATCTTAGTTAATGCAACAGTGACTTTATTTGACTAGAAAATATTAACATTTCAATAAAAGCTCTTACGCCGGAGATTTTATGTTCTGAAACTCCTTAAGGAAGTGATGAATCAAAGTAACCTCAGTTTGTGACCAAAATACTTTGAAGCATGCATATCAAAAAGACAGTGAACGCGCCGGAGAAGTATAGTTGTTGCATGAGGTCGGGATTAAAAAACGTGTAAAGGCGATCCATCCCGTAACCCAACAGGAAGGAGGACCTGATATACCTGCGAAGAATGACCGCAGAATCCACAGTGTTCGACTGTCCCTGTCTCTCCAAAGATGAGATTTGGACTAAGTTCTAAATCTAATCTAGATAGGTTGTTTCTTACCTAACGTATCAGGGAAGTGTCTTTTGCGTCGACCTTCGTTCAAATAAATCACCAGTGGCTGAGAAGTATCTCACGATAGTGAATCAACAGTGTATCCACCTGCCATATAAGAACTATAACTTTCTCGCCAGGTTAAAAACCCCACAGGGGTTTACATAACTGATTGATAACGTTGTCACATGGGGTAATGTCGCAGTCAATGGGGTATATGCATTTGGAAGGTAGGTAGGACGCTTCTCAATATAAACTGAATATCACCCACAACTGACCGTCGCACACCCACAGATTTTCCAGACATCCTCTTTTTGCAAAGAAGCATTAGACTCAAGCTTCGCTTTTGTTAGAGCTCGTCAGTAATGCATACCCTTGTCATGACGGGGACTAGAACCCTGACCATGTTTTTATGAGGCAACCACGTTAATCACTGTGCCAATGACTTCACATTAGAAACGACTGAATCATCGCTGTATATGAACGCTCAACCACAATCGCTTGTGAGTAACGCTCTGATTGTCCGACCACTGCGAGAGGGATAAACTAAATGTCCTGGCAAGAATATGCACTACTAGAGAGCTCTGACAAGAGCAGAAGTCGAGTTTAGTGCTTCTTTGTGAAAGAAGCTGGCTGAAAAGTCTATGGTAATGCGATAGCTGCGACCAATTATGGGTGATGCTCAATTGTCACTTCGTTTGTCAGCACCGAAGTCAACAATAACGCCAGAGTACAACCAATGGTTGCAGATTGGCCTTAGTCATCTGGATCAACGGAGTACAGTTCCCAGTCTCTTCGATATCACAGGTGGTGGAGTTTAAGGCAGGTAGTGTGTGTTTTTGATATTATCACAGACTCTTCATCAATGACAGTAGAAAGATGATAGTAGTATGACAGATGAGATGATCAGTGGTCTCAAGTGATCTGCTTGCGATAGCAGGCCAAAGTTACAGCTGTGTCTAGTGTTGGTAAAGGTGCATCTCGTGTAGGCAAGCCATGTTACTGAAGTCAGTACGGTCTGCGTGTTATCTTATTAGGTAAAATAGCTCTCACACTCAGTATAGAGTACATATTACAATCTGTCAGGCGCATTTTTCAAGGTACATAGAAATCCACAACAGCCAAAAATGAAACATGAAAAAAAAGTTCCTAAAACCGAATTTCTCACTGAAAAATTTCAACCTAACCCCCCACAATGTAGGGGAGTATGGCCTAAAATCTGAGCATCGAACATAGCGATTTAGATGATGCTC
Organism: Paragonimus heterotremus; assembly: GCA_013368495.1. Lineage (NCBI taxonomy): Eukaryota > Metazoa > Platyhelminthes > Trematoda > Plagiorchiida > Troglotrematidae > Paragonimus > Paragonimus heterotremus. The sequence goes on from LUCH01017292.1 coordinate 46,620, forward strand.
AATGTAGTTTGGGCCCACAGTAGTTGGAGTCTAGAAATGAACCTTTTAAACAGTTTTAACTGCTTCATCGTGACCGCCTCAGCAAAGTTTGAGAACTACGAGTTTCACTAACACAAAACCTGAGACCAACTGTATATTGCAACCAACTGACAAGATGTATCTTGTAGTTAACTGCTGTGTTGGCTTGTGAGATCTGTTTGTGAATCCACCTGGGTGCATGTTTACAATGTTGTGGTCAACAATCTCAGTTCTGACTATCTAAATTCATCTGTAGTTATGTAATGATATGTACATGCAATGAGTTGACACCAAGGCACAGGTGAGTGGGGATTACCAACTGGACGACGTTGTAGATCTGTTGCAGTGAACAGAGTATTCGTTTATATGACAGTTGCATTACAATACCACCTTTAAAAAGTATCCCAATATGTTCAAAGCCATTTGCCCACACTTCCACCATTCCTATCACATTTTGAGGTCGGTTCGTTTAAATTCAATAAAGGGCTCCGGTGCTTGTACAGCACAGTCGAATATGCAGCTTCGACGGACTCCAGTTAAAAATATTCCAAACACACAGACGTATGTTCCATGGAACTGAAGCCATCGAAATGTATCGACTGAAGAGACCACATTGATTTTTTTTTTACAGAGGTTACGTTTTATTGGCTCATCGGCCTTCCATGTAATCAGAATATTTAAACAGGGTGAATTTTCATCAGCCTCCTCCTCACTTGTTGATGTGAGGCTAAGACGCACCCTATTGGGACACAGATCATATGACACGGCAGGCTTTCGATCCTTGAAAAAAAAACAGAATCAAGCACATTGCGTCCGTAATACAATAAGTGCGAGATGACACCATGATCGTAAAACAGCTGGTAAGTAGCGAGTTCAATGGATTATCCATTGTTGTGGTAGCAATTTTTCTGCACGGGGTCTTGTACGTTGGAGATACAAACAGTAAAAATGAGCTCTAACTGTGGCTTGTCTGTACAGAAAGTGGATCATTCTCCAAAACCATCAGTTCACAAACAAAGCTGATGGTTTGTCGTAGAGAGGTACCGGTAGAAATAGACCGAATCTCTGTAGAGCGTATAGGCTCATAGTTGAGATTGATTCGGTCTAACTGATCCAAACGTTTTGGTGAGTAATAAATACCACACCTGTTGCATTCCGAACTGACTGAATTGACAATCTTGGCCAACTATCAGATGGGTTAGACATGATCAGAATCTGTTAATATGGCATAATCTACTTGCAAGACTTAGGAAGACCATATGGGTAAATAGTTATCAGAGTTAGGGTTTTTGTCGGATTGTCGTCCATCCGACCATGTATAGGAGACAAGGTCGATGTTTGTATTTACTAGCACGCATCTGATGACATCAATGAGTAAGCAACAGGAAAGTTAGAAGACAGGTTTCTTGGCAAAGAGATCCGAACGAGTTTATTAATCCATACCTTGAGTATATTATATATATATATTATATATATATATAAAGTTCTCACCCACCGCTTATAATGTTAGGTACTTATCGTTGAGCCCATAACTCACTGATACACCATACAGTGATAAATGAATGGCTTGAGAAAAGTAGATGGAAGCGCCTAGTGGTAAGTCAGTAAGTGCAAGTCATGTTCGTCTCTCAGGCTGAGGCCTCCGCGGTCCACTTTCGGTCGCAAACGTCACAGGATATGGTGACTGATCGCTGCTAAGTGGTGTGAATAATATCACTATTTGACTGGCCTGTCTATGGAGTGAGTGCAACTAAGAAATCAAAGCAGTGAATGCCACAGGTTCTTCTGCAGATGCCGACTTAGACTCGCCGTCAACGCGGTTCTTCATTTGAAAGGCGTGTGTACCTTGATGTACATTTTTGAATTTAGATGTAAGGGATTAGGAAGTCCAATACTTCAGCCTTCTTTCATCTCATAGTCAGGGTCTTTTCTTATTTATCTAACTGTATGACTAAGTAAGTATTAGCGTCAATCATGAATACATTGTTATTTATAACATTAAATGTTTCAGACACAGAGATCATTCTCGTTCAAAAAGAAGCTAACTTAAAGTACTATCAATCTAAACTAATTAACGGAGTTACCAAAAGAGTTAAAATTGTTGTGTGACCTTGCTACTGACTCTTTCAGCCCCTACTTCTTCCATATGACCAAATATACGTTGACATGACTGTAGTGACCAGATGATGTACTAGCGCCTTAGCAGAATACCATTTCCTTGACACTTAAAGAATCGATGAGCGAACTCGCAGGAATTCAAATGATACTGGAAATTGCTAAGGCGATGGTAAGGGGATAGGTGAATCACTTTAAGTGAATAACGGACACACCCTGTCATTGAGTGAATGTCCATAACATAACCGGTCTTATGTATATATGATGTGGTTAGAAGACTAAAAGACTAAGCATAAAAACAAGAGGCTTGTTTCTAAACAAAAACAATTTTGACTAGTATGGAGTAGTACTTTAGTTGTTCTGCTGACATGATCATCATTCACACATACCGACACTGTAAATGCAGAATAACGGTCTGATAGGATACAGTATTAGATTATCCAACCAACCGGCAGAGATCATTCGAAGTAAAAGCTTAAGAGCAGAATGACTGACAAAAAGTAGTAACTCTACAACCATGCTTCATTTCGTTACTTGGTCGTGCAAACGATGGTCATGGCAATAGAGGCTTTTAGGCTCACCTTTGTTTGGACTAATCTGTGTAGAAATGACGTGGCACCCCACCACTTGGGGTTCTTCGTCTCTGGTTACCGCCATAGTGTTGTGTATATCACGTGCTGAACCTAAAGACTAACTAAGATGGTTGACCACACATACAGGCACACAATAAAATCTTTTTCAGAACATTCATTCGTCACTGTGATTCGGTATAAAAACAAAGAACACATTCTATAACGTAATTTTGCATGTAGTCAAACTGTAAGTAGGGGATGTCTTGGGAAAGAACAGAAAACGCGGGGAAAAGAAAGACACGCATCACGCTGTGAATAGAAATGTTCACAGCTCAAAGTAGCTGAAATCCCCGTTAGACCCAGTCAACCCCAAACGGCAGTCTATAGCTCGAAGGCGAATTTCAAGATTTCGTCGGAATTGTTCACGGTGTAGGCGAAATTGCATAATATCTCGATCACACATCATCCAGTATTCGTGGAAGGAATAGAAGACGAAACCTGAGAAACAAATATACAAAAAACGGTCAATCCTGAAGAGGGAGAATTGAGAAATCAAAATTCACTTCGCTATACCTATCATTCTGGGAGGAAGGCCGCATTCAAAAAACCATCAATCAACCCAATGCATTCGTCAATTTCGTCCCAAGTTCAACTACTGATACAATTGCTAGTAGTGTGATTTACAAAAACAGCGTTATTCAGTTAGGCAAATTGAACATCTTACTCATATAACGCCGGAGAGTTCGGCTTTTATGGCCTAGTAACCTACTTTAATACCAAATTACACAGTATTGCAAAGTCCTTTCGATTGCGAATCTACGCAAGTAAGCACAAAAATAGAATAGCAATTGATTTGGGTTTACAGTGGAGCATCACCCACAACTGATCGAAGCTATCGCATTCCCATAGACTTTCCAATTGGCCCCTTTCGAAAAGAAACACTAGACTCGAGTTTCGCTCTCATTAGAGCTCGTCAGTAGTGCATATCATCGTCACTGCCGGGACTAGAACCACGGCGACGTTGTTCGTGAGGCAACCGTGTTTACCACTGCACCATTGATCTCACGTTAGGCACGACCGAATTTCCATATGTTAACGCTCAACCACATTCGCTTGTGAGTAATGATCAGGTTGCCCGATTGCCTCGAAAGGAGACAAGGTTGTTCGCCGTCAGACCAAATACATGACGTTTATATAAAACAGTGTTTTCAGGATGAGGCGAACAAAAACTAGCAACAAGTTTGATTGAGGTCAACTACATCATGGATGAACATAAAGACAATGTTTCGATACAGTTACGGCACAAGTATGACGCAACTGGAACTGTGACAATATGGTCGATCATGATGTGGGTGATGGACCATGGCAACCGCAAACTTGAACAAAGTGGGTCAGACGACCAAGAGCTTATATGAATCCAGCCTGGATGAATAGCGGAATCCCCAAGACATTTGCCAGCGTAATTGTGGCACATCCTGTCGATTCGCCACATACCGTCAAATAAGCATCTTCTTCTCGTCCAATTTACCGAGTCATGGGTGGTCAGTCGAAAAACATGAGATGACGGATTCCAGCCATAGCTGAGGCGACCGAAATTTGATTGATTAATCTACCTTTGTGCGCACAAAAGCGCTTTGTTCAGACCTTACAGTTGCCATGGCCGATCACCCACACCATGATCGATCATACCGCCACGGTTCCAGTTGCGTCATACTTGCGACGTAACTGTATCGACACATTGTCTTTATGTTCATCTATGATGTAGTTGACCTCAATCAAACTTGTTACTACTTTTTGTTCGCCTCACCCTGAAAACACTGGTTCATATAAACGTCATGAAGGCGAACAACCGAAAACGAGCTTGTTCGTCACACCGTTTTTCCGATGACTACTCTGTGAGTTTATAACCGCTGCTTTGTTTATTGGTCAAAATTTGAGTTTATTTGCATTCTACATCTTAAGTAAAATGCACTGCCCACTCTTAAACTTGAAATGTTCCCATTGCCAATTTCATGTCTTTTTTCCTCCTGCCTTACAATCTTAATATGCACTGATCTTTCTAGCTTAGATTTTACTTTTGGAGTCTGCCACATTTTATTTCGAGCTAAAGAGATTTTGCCTTTTCTTTAACACGTCATCTGACTAAAAAGCACCAACCGGTTGTATCACAAAAGTTCCTATCTATACACCTGATGTGTGATGTAGTGCAAACCATTGGTGACAGCGTGTGAGCATGGGTCTATCAATTTCGGTCAGTGTGACAGGATAACCTGGAAACGGACGTGACCGAATTATGGGAAGCCAAAATATATTTCCCAAACATAGTAACATCAATAAGAACAGTCAAACTTGTCAATTTTGAACTGAATGTTGATCAAATGGATAAGATTAGATAAGCTAGTAAGATAGAACCAAGTAAATTGATTCTGCGGAATGAGACAGCAAAGAAAATTCCTGGGGTATGTAAGCGAAAAAAGGTGGTATCCACAAGGATTAAAGTTAGAGGTTCGACTATGGAATGAGATTCACAGTATGGTGCGATTATATTAACTGTGACTTACAGAACAATTTGTGGAAATCAACAAGTGTGCAACAATCCGAAGTGTTATGAAACTGATTCTTCAAAACACCACTCTTCAATTGAATATATAACATCTCGGTCATGTTGATCCCGACAACCGCGAATGGGTACCTAGCAAAAATCGGACGATGAATTAACCACCAAAGCCAAACAGTACCAGCGTTGTGGATGATTTGAAGCGGATAGGAGACTTTTGCACAATTTAGTGTGTTGTGCACTGAAGTATCTGAAAGTAGAAAAATGATTAATTCAAAATAAAAAAAGCATAAACATGTCAGTGAAATGTGGACAATGATAAACACAAATTGGACATCACTTAAAAACAATTGCAGCTGTCGTATTCTCATAAACTTTATAATCAGCTCCCTGTTCACAGGCGAATGGGACTGAGCGATTTCAGTCGCGCCTAATATGAGGTCAATGATGCAGTGATCAACAAGGTTGTTTCATGAAAGTTTCACCAGAATTCTAGTCCCGAACATAGTAAATATATGCACTACTGACGAGCTCTAACAGCAGCGAAGCTCAAGGATAGTGTCACTTTTCGAAAAGGGTTGACTGGAAAGTCTACATGAATGTGACAGCAGCAATCAATTGCGAATGGTGTTCGATTTAGATTAACTATAACCCCCCATTACTCTTCCACAGATTGAACCTTTATCGAGATTGCTCGATGAGCCAGTCAGAAACAATGAAAGCATTCCTAGGACAATCAATCATCGCCAAAGCGAGACGGTTAATGATGAGGGAGATAATAGAGGTCGTGAATCTTCTGGCGCAAGAATCCATGGTCACTTGTGTTAACAACCCGCACACGCGTTTAGACATTTTAAACATCACATCAACGACGTCATTGCAGAACATTAGTAAATGTGCAGTTGCAGATTTTCACGGAGGGGAAACGGTTGATGAAGTTGTTTGATCAGACTACCCCAAGAATGTAACTCAACTAAGAGAAGATCAGGAGGATACAGACATAACAAAAGGACACCAAATCGGTCTCAAATCCTCAATACAACATTGCATAGAACTTTGAAGAGGGCCTTGGAGGTTTTCAATTGTAAGATCACTCCCGTTACTTATTGCCTGCCTTGTGATCAGCCTGTCGGCGACTATGCTCATTCTTGTGCTGGGTTGCAGCTAAACATGTGTTCTTAGGGGACGACAAAGCGGACAAAAAAGACTCATTCATCGCAAAACGGTGTCAAAAAAAATCAAGCGAATCTGTTCTTTCCAGAGAGGTGTTATACAATGCCCACAAATATTAATCACACTAAACCAACAACCACATACAAATTCATCGCAGAAAGGGATTGCAATCCGGGAAAACAATTCTTGTTCACATGCAACAATCTAGTTTGGTCATTCACCATCGAAGACGCTAAATGTGCGTCATCTCAGCTGGTCCCAGTAACCAAGAAATTGAGTACAGCATGTCTGTATGTCGGTGTATTAACTCTCAGCTGGGACAGAATGTGGAAGAACGTGGCAGCACTGTTAGAAGTCATAAGACACTGAGGTCCCAAATGAGGTGGTTTACTCGAAATGGAAGCAGATCGTACTTACCAAAGCAGGTAAGTCCAAATGTTTATGAAGTATTCACTACTGTTTTTTTCTGCCACTCTTTTTCATTTTGTTGCTGGATTGCTCCAGTCACACACACACTACGTGTGCAAAACAATAACAAAGACCACGACGTGTTCCGAAAAACAAATCCATTGATAACAGAACACCTTAAAGTATTCGAATTCAGTTGTTAACATCGACCGGACTCTAGATATACTCAAGTTAGTCACTGGACACCTGGATCAGGCGTAGACAGCCGACTTACACTGTGTGAATTCAGCCCAAACAGCCAGTTGATAAGTAAACAGTAAGAGGATACCGGACTGAAGAAAACCAAGTACTTCAATAACTTTAAGATCAGAACATTATTTGTCATAGAAGCGTTAGTTTAACTTACACAAGATTCTTCAGAGACAAAATTCCCATTCCACGAAAATCGGTTCCAGGATTGTCGTCCGTTTGAAAGCCCAGTAAACTCCAATTTCTGACATCAGTAGAAGGATCGTCAACAGGAGACAGACTGATCCACAGCTGTATGGGAAACACTATCATTATGAATAAAAATACCTTATCGAGTAGGTCTTGATGATCTTTACTCTGTGAGTCAAAGGGGGTCGTCTTCAGAAATTCTATTTGGGAAATCAAGCGCGTATAAGCATGCATTTGTCTGAGACAGTAGATGAAGTCTGCAGCAAAACTGTTAGACCAGCATTAAAAGAAAAATGCGAACACGAACTTCGGAAATTCTACGGTATCAATTCTTTTGACGGCAATTATATCACGAGTGACTCTTTCGTAGTCGAAGTTGTCTATCCAGTCTAAGGCTTTCTGGACTTGTGGACACCTGGAATTCGCAATCGACTGTTCTGAACATTGTGCAAATAAGCAATTTGAGTGTATCACCTACGAACCAACCACGGTCGTACGAGAAGCACCCTTCGAATAATTTGTAGTGAGCCGCAGAAGCTCACATTTGCCAGTTAGGTGTCTCAGAATCCATTTCACCGTTGGCCACACAAACCACGCATAGAATCCATAAACGAGAAACAAGGCTGATTTTATCATTGAGAAACCTGAGGAAGAAATCGGCAGTCGATGCAATGAATTGGCAAAAATCAGTGCAAAAAACGAAGAGATTCAACGTGCACTCCGAGTTTTAGATAATGACTGATGGTGTTAGCGGGATATTCGCCAGACTCACGTCAAATAAAACTGAGTTTCGGGGCTCAACATGCAGCTCAAATTACAGAGATCGATCTTTAAGGTGAAAAGGCCAAACAGTACTTGATTCATCGAGGTGACTACTTCAACCCAAAACTCATAAAAGCGGATGACTGGAAACAAGTGATTAGATAGGGGCTAATTAATTTCCTTGATGAGTAGGAAAGCAAGAAAAACTATCTGTGATCTCACTTTTAAACTCAACTCCAAACAGTGGATCAAAGCTTCAGCGCCAATACCGTCAAGTACCCGTGATAGCATTGCTAATATGCAGGCCTGTTTCGCAATCCCAAAAGAGGCCCTTTTAGATACCACAATCTAGGGAAACGCCCAAAGATAGTAATGTAACTTTCGGTGGCACGGCTTAACGTCCCCCTAGGACGGTGTACCAATGTGCGGCTCAAAATAAACACACACAAATCTCACAAGAATTAACAAGCAGCAAAACTGCCGAGCACTTTCTACAATTTACGTAGTCTGAACGACAGTGAGGTTTTAAGAGTCCGAGCAGAAGCCAAAGCTAATCTTCCATATATGAGAGATCAAAATCTTCTCAATTTTGAACAGCAAAATACGAAAATCTCGATAAAACTCTAACAGTCAATAGTTCGGGCAAATTATCTTGGAGTTTACTGTTAAAACAGGTGACACCCTTTTGTGATAGGGTGAAACGCGCCATCACAATGCCGTTAAACAGCCTTGTGGATGTCATAGAAAAACTAGTGGCGACTCGCGACCCTATCGGGCTGATTGTGCAGTACTGAGCTGGTTTCCATATATTCAAATTCAAAGCTTGCTATCATAGCTTTAAAACAGTGTTCATGACCAAGAGGAGGGCTGAAAATAAACAGATGTGAAGCATAAAAACAGTAGAGTAGCAGAAATCATGACTAATTCATTCAGATATAAGAACTCATCTTCCCAATACCCTTGTGCTTTATCATTGTGAATAGCATTAGGCAATATGACTCCATGAAGATTACATTGTTTAGTAAACCATCTTGGCTGGACCGATGTGTAGCTTGCGGAAAAATAATTTGTCCTCAGTCTTGAGGGCCACAACACAATCGCTCCCAGATTCCAATCGATTTATTTCAAATGTGTTTATAAATAAATGAGTAAATGTAGAAGGCGAGTGTTGAAGGAGGAGCATCAATTGTGATCTACAAAAACACACTAGGACAAGCTGTGATTATAGAAAAGAGATAGTAACGACCACACCCGAACAGCAGTTACTACGTTCTAGATGGAACTCAATCAGAAGCAAAATGGTGTAGCGTTTATACAGCAATTTGCCATTCACAACTTCCGTAGTTTTCCGTATTTTTTAGTTTATATATATATATATATGCGATGGTTGTGTCACGTACTCCGTATGTCATCTGATCGCTTACCGTACCGGGCATTATTATACTGAGGCCGCCGAAAGTTGGGTAAGACCGCGTAGTGGTCAACAAACAACGCGGTCACGAAATAGGAAGAGCCTGACTACTCCACTGAGCAGAGTGGGTAGATGTAGTCAGCATGGATGGGGTTCTCGTGATCACTCAAACCGGTGGTTGGAGACGCTATCCGAGATGGCGATGTGTCGCAGTCAATGGCGCACCTGCATCCATACCATTTCTAGTTCTTCCGGTTAGTCTTCCTTTATTGATATTCAATATTCTTAGTAGCGCTTTTTTCTAGGAGATTCCATGCCACTGTTGAGGTCAGCGGCGACCCGAACCACTGTACTCTCTGGTCATGCTCATGGCTGCTATGATAGTGATAATTTTCGGTCTTCCTTGTACTCCCTGACAAAAGTTGTTTTCTACAGCCAACGAAACTGGTAAACACTGGTGCATTCAGTATCTGCATTTTCTAAGTTGATTAGTTGGCTTTGCGAAGTACTTCCTTTGATCCGGAACGTGTATGTTGTGGGTCGGAGACGAAAATCCATGATTCTAGCATCGTTATTCACTTGAACTCATCTCTAGATAACTGTCCATCCAAACATTTCTCTCTAAGAGTGTCTGCTGACGACACACCTGAATCTAGTGATTAAGTTGGAGTGAAAGTCGTAATGAGTTCAAAAGCAGAGCAATGTTTGCACGATCGGATCCCAGCGAGCAACCGCTTTTCCACGGTCCGAGTCAGTATATCGGTTAAATTCATCATCACAACGGCCTTGAATCTGACTAGAAGATATTGTTGATCTGCTTGCTGCTGGCGTAGAATAACTTAGAGGAAGAAAGTTACTTTTACTTCGTAAAACAAAGCTAAGCAAAAGAACTAAGAATGATATGAATACAGGTACGCCATTGACTGTGGTACACTGTCACCTCGGATAATGTTTCTGAAAACTATTTAGCTGATCACAAGATACTCAGCCGGGCAGACGGCTCTTAACCACTTTACTCAACCGAATAGTGTCCTCATGTTTCGTAGCCATGTTGTTGCTTGACCACTACGCGGTTTTATCCAAATGTTGATAGTTTCAACACATGTAGTGCATGGTGCGGCAAACACTCAGCTGGCAAGCGGAGTACGATCGCGCATCTCGAACGATCCGAAAAACGTACCCTCGAAAGGCCGTCATCATCATCATCATGGACAGCAATACATCAGTAGTTCACACTGATGCTTAACTGCCACATAACCATGAAGAAGAATAAAAAGCAAACTCTGTATAGGAAGAGAGAAGAAAAGACA
>LUCH01017293.1:0-57016 GCA_013368495.1 Paragonimus heterotremus
CGATACAGTACATTTGGGCGATAACTGCTGGTCATCTATCTTGCCGCGCGCCATTTTCGGCATTCTGTTGAGGGTCGACGATTCAAAGTCTACACTGACCATCACTCATCGGTGTATTCTTCAAACTCTCCATCCAACAGGTGTTTTCCCGGAGAGCTCAGGCATCAGTTTACGGCAGATATACGGCATGTCTCGGGTGTCCTTGATCATGACGTTGATGCCCTCCCACGGGTATGCCCGGTAGGCAATTCCACTCCTATTCCTCTTGATTTGGCTGCCTTGGCTGCAGCGCAAGCAGGCGACCTCGAGATAGAGCAGCTCCGCCAACGTAGCTCGCTCATGATACAGCCTGTTCCGTTAAATTCCCACGACGGCATCATCTTATGCGATGTTTCAGAAAGTGAACCTAGACCCGCAGTGTCCTTATTGTTTCGCCTGGCAGTGTTCAACGCACTGCATAACCTATCGCACACTGGCATGATGATTTAGCGAAACTTATAACTGCACGCTTTGCATGGCCTAAAGTGAACCACGACGTCCGAAATTGGGCATCTTGCCGTTTGGAATGTCAGTGTTATAGGGTTAATCGGACACTAAAAGCCCCACCGGTGTCTTCCTGGAATCTGACGCACGTCTTCACCGAAAGCCTGTCGAACTTGTTGGATCGCTACCGCCTCCCAGCGGCCTCACTGTCCTCCAGACTTGTGTCGACCGTTTCACAAGGTGGCCGGAGGCAATCCTAATTCTCGATTGCTCGCGCCTTTTTAGAACGTTGGGTAGCCCAACTCGGTTGTCCTGGTGCGGTGACCACAGATCGTGGTCCCTAATTCGATGGATCTTTTACAGCTCTCCTTAATACCCTCGTGTGCAACCATATACGCATTACCGCCTATCATCCGGCATCCAGTGGGATTGTGTGGCGTTTTTATCGTTGGTTGGAAGCAGACTTCAGTGCGCAATCGAATCCCTGCTGGCAAGAAGCTTTACCGTTTGTCCTTCTTGGGTTGCGGAATATCGTCAAGATTAACTTGAAGGTTACACTGGCTCGACTGGTCTGTGGTTGCACCCTGCGTTTGCTAAACGAATTAGTTTCTCCTTCTCCAACCAGACCTGTCGATTACGGGGAATATGTAGCACGCTTGGCGAATCGCATGCGGCGGTTACGTTCGATTCAACCACGAGAGCGGTTGTCACCCGTGCATTTGCACGAGAAGCTTTCTTCCTGCCCCCACGTCTTCATACGCGCAGACGGCTCACATAAGCCTCTTTAGCCGTCGCATACATGTCCTTTCCGTGTGTTGCGATGAGCCGGAAAGTTCTTTACCATCGAGTATGGCGGCAAACGCGAAGCCGTTTCAAATGATCGATTTAAGCCCGCGTTCATTGGAGAAGGTGAACCTAGTACCGCGCCTAAACCTGCAGCTCCGTCGTCCCATTTTGGGATGTGTCAAACACACCTGATTGCAGTCCCACACGTTACCTGGCACAGCACGACCGACACGATAGAAGCGTGCGAAAGCCTGTAAGGCTTGCTGTGTACCTTAGCGTTTTCTACATATAAAATGCTCGTTTATCATAACTGTTCTTTAACCACTATTTGATGTCATTTTTATCGGCGCATACTAACACGTTTCCTTCGAGCTATTCTAAAGCGTGATCCTAGAACAACTGGTTTGCAATATTACTCAGCTAATTGAAAAGTGTGGGATCTCCAACGGACGTCTGATGCCGAACGGTTGGTTAACACGATGAGCTTGTTCTTCTGCCTGGCACAGGTATTTCACCGTTCGTTCAGTCTTAGATCACTTGGATTTGGTGCAATGGAGAGACAACTCCTGAAGACTTTCGTTCAGGACTGGGTGAAACTGCTTCCGATTTTTTACCACTTGTGAGTCTTTGGGTAGGGTAGCCCGATACTATAGATATGCGCCGAAGACTAAATAAACTAAATAATCTAAATAATGCTCTCGATCAGCGCATTGTCAGTCCGCGACCGACCGTCTTATGGACTTTCCCCTTATTGTTCCAACTGTGCTTCCTGCTAGCTGGACATTTACCTAACAATCGACATCACATTTTGGTCATTCAATTGCTGCATGCCTGTGGTAATTAAGAATACGTAATGGTAATGAGAAATGTACTTAGCTCAAACCCAGAGTTAGCTTCTACGCAGTAGTGATAACACAGCACGTCAGTCAACGGAATTGTAATGTATTCAGTCTCCGCACAATGTGACTATTCATGCAGTAAAACAACAATAGCATAGTGTTCCGTTATGATTTACAATCATCACATCCGCCACAGTTTAAATGAACATCTGGGTAGTAGTGATGATGTTGTTTCTTCTTCACACGTTCAGGAATTCTTGTATGCGCCGGGTCAATCGCAGGTACCCCTCCCGTAACTGAATTCGAATCTGAAACAGACTCAGAAATGGGATTTTGCAAACTCGTAAAATTCAACAGACAACGACAGAGACACTTTTAGAATATTCATGCACTTGAGACCGATAACAGACAGGTCAGAATTTATAACGTAAAATTAACAAGTAATGGACTGCACATTTGTAAGTGAAAGTTCACATTCGCCAAGAATAGATAAAGTAGGTTCGGTAATACTGTTCACAGACTTAGTAACAGATTTCAACATAATAGAAGGTTCCGGCCGCTTCATGCGAGCGACAGAAATAAAAGACTCAACACCACCAGTGTCAGCGATGACGAAATGTTTGGGACTACCGTTAACAATAAAAGATTGTACTATGTGATGCGTAAAATCAGCAGAATTAGAAGTCACAGTAAAAGCAATAGACTGGAAGTCAGATGCAACACTTTGTTTAACTAAAGAAGTTTGATCAAAACACGTCTTCGAACAACGACAGACAGCGTGAATGTGACCGATCTCGCCACATTCGTAACATTTGCAGTTGCGAAATGGACACGTAAGTCGAGAATGTTCATGACCACATGACTTACAGTTACCAAAAGGTTGGACAGAATTTGGAGTAAAATGACGTGGTTCGACTGCCATGCTTCTCAGACACTTTATCTTTTTGAACTGCCGCTGCTGTTGATTTGCCTGCTTCTCAGCACTGTTGGCGTTATGTTCCTCTTTTACTGCGCCCTGTACATCCTGGAATTGTCCACAAACAGCTCTGGCCGATTGGAAAGAAGCTCCCCTCAGTAATAATAATTTTTGTTGAAGACAAGGGGAATTATTCTCAGCAATCAATCGATCTCTCGGTGCTTGAGTTTCAATAGTAGACTCATGGACCTCTTGAGATTCTTTTCTGATTAAAGTATGGAATTGCGCTCCTCCCACAGCTTCGAAGTTGACGAGCTGAACATGCCTCAGTAGCAGATGTTTCAGAGAATCGTACGGAAGTGAAAGAGGAAAATTGGGAAACGCCAGGACTTTAATTAATGCATACGCACTTTTGCCAGTGACCATGAGGAAATGCGGCGTTTTCCTCTCCTCTGTCATATCGTTACAAGTAATACACCAAATTTCAAAGTATTCTAAGTAATCTTCCATTTACCATGAACTTGAGTGAACGTCCAGAGTTTCCATATTGCAAGAATTCCTCGTATGAAATAATCTGACCGCGACGTAAATTGTGGTAATTAAGAATACGTAATGGTAATAAGAAATGTACTTAGCTCAAACCCAGAGTTAGCTTCTACGCAGTAGTGATAACACAGCACGTCAGTCAACGAAATTGTAATGTATTCAGTCTCCGCACAATGTGATTATTCATGCAGTAAAACAACAATAGCATAGTGTTCCGTTATGATTTACAATCACCACAATGCCTATATTGTGTAACGAAGGCTTTTGCTTACCCTAGTAGCGTTCTGGGGGAGCTCTGTAGCGACTTTCAAGAACAGCATGGTTTCTGTTGGTATTTTATTGTACAATCTGACACATCCTGCTAGTGCATGTTTGTTTAGCCCAATTATATGCCCTATTTCTGCTAGGGTAGAAATTCTTCACTTTTCCATTCCGCGCGCTAGACGCAGGACGCTTACTGGCTGTACCCATTCTTGCTTCTGGGTCGTGGCGATATATTGGGTACTGCGCTGTTTGTTGTGTCCTGATTTATTACCATCGGGTAACTCGTCGAACCTGGAGTGAGACTTCGTGGGAGAGTTCTCACAATGACTGAAAGTGCTGCTAACGACCTCAGGAGAAAGGCTGTTCCAAAGATTAATAACCCTGTTAGAAAAGTACTGCTACCTAAGGAAGGTCTGAGGACGAAGCTTGGAAAGCTTCTTGTTCCGTCTTCGCGGGCAGTCGTCATTCGCTATGAGAAAGAACTGTTCAAAAAGATTTACACAAAACAAGAAGAGTCTAAAAATTAACTCACCAAAGTCTTCGAAATTCAAGCGGGTATAGATCAAGGACACAAAGTCGGAAATGGTACGTGACATTTCTTGGGCGCGTGACTTGTTCGGTATCCACTCGCTGGACACGTTCAACAGCCGGTATGTTTTTCTTCAGGCCGTTATACACGACCTGCTTAGCATACTCGAAGAGCGGCCCCATATATACATTGTAAAGCGTTTGAAACGTCTCTTGCCCATTCGGGGGAAGTGCGGTTAATCACCTTAAGTACGGCAAATCCATGTATCGCCGCCATCTCATGGCGATGCGCGAAAGATAAGTTAGACGACAACAGGATGCTCAGACCACTCTTCAGGTCGATTTTCATTATGTCTGCTGTGCCAAGTGCATTATGAATCACAAAGGCGTTGCTGGAGTCGCCACTGAGTGACATATGTGCGCACTTACCGTCACTTGGTGGAAGACTCCAATCATCCGATCGACGCTTAATCCCGTCAGGATCAATCTGCAGTGCACTGGGATCAGTGGTGTTCCCGATTTTTAGGTCAAGGACATATAACAGGACGTTAGTGGAAGTATTTTCCGGGAGGTCATCAATGGAGACCAGAAATAACAGAGGATCTAACACTGACCCTTTAAGAATTCTTGCGGAATTGAAAGAGGCAGATGAAATATGCGATTCAGTTTCAACTCCAAACGTCCTATTATCGAGGAAACAAGTAATCCGGCGAAGAATCTCCTACTGGATACCGTAGGCTTCCAGTTTGTGTTTCAATGAGTCGTGTGGGACATGGGTGAAAGCCTCGGCAAACGCAAAGAAGATAGCATCTGAGATGAGGCCCCCGTCAGATTATCCATGAACATGAGCATGTTGGTTATGCACGACTGGTTAAGAAGAAAGCCGTGCTGGGTAGAAGAAAAAAGACGGTCAGATAAGAAGTGGTTAGGGAAGGCACGCTTTAATAAACGCTCCATTACCTTGCATGGAATGACAGTAAGTCTGGTTGGCCGAAAGCTAGCCGAAGCGTGCCGGTCGCCTGTTTTATATATGAGCGTGATTGTCACCTCTTTCCATGCGCTAGGGAACATGCCAGTATGGAGTGTCTGTTTAAACAACTTGTAAGAGGGTTCTGCCAGACTAGCGGCTGCTTCCTTGAAAATACTTGTCTTCAACTTCCAGCACAGAAAACTCAGCGGTAACCAATGGTTGCTGGGAATTATACAATGGAAGGATAGGGTGCCAAACCGGCGGTACGACGTTGTAAACTGTCGAGTGGTATTCCTCGAACAACTCGGCCACAACTAGGGAGTCAGATGAGGTCCGTTCGTCAGGCAATCGCAAAGAAAGAGCCTAAGGTATGTTCTTTCCTAGTCGTCGTAAGTGCTTAATTGGGAAGTTTTCGATTCCGCAGGCTCTGGGCAGCATCGTGTTTTGTGCGAGTTTGGTACGCTCACGGATTTCAAGTCTACACCTAATTCGAACAATGTGGAACGCACTTTGGTGATCCAGATTTCCCGTAAGTTTATGCTGCGTAAATAAGTAGTTTGCGCGGCACAAATAATTCGTCCGCTTTTTCAGCTGCGTTTCGAAATGCACGGTTATTTTGGTCCACGGGGCCATAGTCATGAAGAAGTAAAATTAGGTGGCTTGTCAGGCCGTTAAAACCTGCCCGAATAAAATTTCGAACTGTAGACATTTTTACTGGTTGTTGTAACTAGTAACAGATAAGATCAAAGATGAGCAGATAGTGGTCACTGTGTCGAAGTGATGGCTTGATGATCACCCTGTCTACCAGGTGGCTCTCATTAGTGGTAACTAGTTCTAGCAGAGAGAGAGTCTGACCAGAACGATGCCGCGTCGAGGCGTTAACACGTTGTGTCCACGCTCCCCGTCGTCTCAACGTCGATAAGGAGGTCGAGAATCCGCTTTCACATCCTTGGTTGGAATCTGTTGCCCAGTTTATTTTCAGTGCATTAAAGTCGCCCATTATATGCAGATGAATAGAGTTTCGTTGGCCTAGAAAGTTGTCTAGATTTACAAGAAGAGTGTCGTCATCAGAGACGTCAGATGGGGAAGAACGACGGTTAATCCTCACTGGGATAGAGCCCCGGCCACGCAAAGCCAATCAAGGTCAAAGAGCATCACATTTATCAGGATAGTGAAATCCACTGTTAGCCGTGGATGTTGAGAGACACTATTGTAGGACAATCGCAGAACCCCTCGTTCTCCCTCGGGCGGAGTCAGCTTGGCAAACTGAATACCCGGGGACACTCAGTTCACTGCCACTGATGTCACCTGTAAATCAAGTCCCCGCAAGAGCAAAAATGTGGGGTTACGTGTCATGAGTTAACTGTCTGACTTCCGGTAACTTATTAAGCGAACTCGGAATGTTCGTGTACGTGCACTTAACAGCTACTTCCTCACCTGGCCTCTCAAGAAAAGAGAGAGAAAAGAGTGCGAAGAAAAGTTTGAAAAAGGAGGTCTAAAATTGAGGAGGATGGTGTTGTTGGGTTTGGTATGTACTGCCGAGTGGTTCTGATGGCCCTCCCTTGAGGCTGTGTGCGCGATGTCACCGCTTGTGCAGATGTCATCGTCCCTACAGGACACTTGGCCAGCATTTTCGGTCTCGCAACTTGCGACCCATGTATACCTGCCAAATTCCGCTGTTTCGGAGTGTGTTTGAGAGTTTTCACCCATGGAAAAGTTGTCTTTCTTGTCTGCTAAATGCGGGGTTTGAAGAAACGAAATGTGCGCGATTTTATGGAGCCACTCATAAAAATGGTTTGTGGGGTTGGCTGATAAAATGCTTTTTTTACTTTATAGACGGCGTCTCCAAAAGGCCCCAGTCGTTCCAAATTCTTGGAAGAAAGAATTTTCTCTGAAGCATCTTGGTGGCTTTCGGCGTGAATAACTCGGAAAACGGCACTCATGCGATGTCCTTAAAACTTTTGTCCGTGCTTGGGGTGTCGGAGGTTGGGACGGCGACTACGGGAACAGCGTTCTCGTTTCCCATTGCTGGCACGCAGGCCTGAATTGATGCTACTGGAGCAGAAACCACGACATCCGTCTCCAGTTGTAGTTTCCGGTCTGCCATGATTCGTGACTTCGTTGTAGTCTGCTGCTCGCGTTTCGCCCTCTCTTGCCGAAAGCGGCCGGAAGGAACGCCATTCAGGCGGGCGTTGACGGATTTCAAGGCCCCTGATTTTTACACCACTGACTCGGGACTCAACATGACTGGCAAGTTTATCAAAAGTCCGAGTAACTTTTTGGTTGCTTTGGCACGTGGCCTGCTCGTGAGTACGAGATTTATGACGTCAGGGGAGAACGAGAAAGCTAAAACTGACTTATCTAGTTCGATTGGTGAGGATGTCGTGGGGGAGCGGCCTCATAAAACAACTTTCCTTTCTCTGAGAGTTTTTTATTTCATATTCCTCTCTGCCTCTTCTATATGTGAAATTGACAGGGTAACTGCCTTCTTGATGACCGCAACACCAGGGAGAGTAAGCGCTATACATTCATCTAAGGATCGGAGTTCCACTTTAACTTCGGACAGGGTCCGCTGGTATTCCTCCGTCCTGTTTACGATGGAAGAAACAGAGTGACATATAGTGCTGAGAAGAACGGCTCGACGTTTACAGTCGCAGGTTTTCTGCGTCGCTTCACTTTTTTGGCAATTGCGTTACTACTCAGCGGCAAAAAGGCGCCTTGAGTTTCGTCAAACCTGCGGCTCATGCAGATAAGAGTTAAAGCAGAAGAAACAGGTTTTTTTATATTGGTGTACGTTGAGGCCATCGCATTTGAAGTGATACCACTTCTAGCATTGGTAACACAGCATACTGTTTTGTACGGATATTTTGCATCCATAACGGCCGCAAATGCTCGCCGCCCCAGCCAACTGAGTCCTAGCACTGCTAGATCTGACTCGCATAACTATCAATAGAAACAAGCAATAAAAAATACAAAGCGGATACAGAAACCAATACAGTGTAACCGGAAAGTTTTAATACGTGATGATTCGGTATGTTATTCGGTAACCAATATACGTAATCGTAGGCAATTTTTGATGTACATGACACCAATACAGCAAACAAACGCGTAGGCACTAACAGCGAAATACTTGAATCAAATTTCGAGTTATCCGCGTAAAGATGGCGCGTTGCATTCCAAGTACCAAGGAACGATAACAAATGATGTTTATATGTGTTCCAAGGGAAGTCCTAAATTTGGGGTTTTGTAGCTTGTCCCGTCAGGTTACTGTATGCAGCACACTGATAGCTTTAGACAGTTTACCCACCAGGACAACAATTTTGGCAAAATCGGGTTGGTCACTGATAATGTAGTGAGATCACCTCAGACGCCCCTGAAGGCCTAAACTCCCTGCGATGTCAGAGTTGTCTTACCAGTAGCACCGCGTCTGGCCACATTAACATGTGAATGTAAATTTACTACAAACCACTGACACCAGGGTGAGTGTGTTGGCGTGAGTTTCGCAGCCTTACTCGTGGCTGTATAATGAATCCGCGTGTAGCGACTATAACAAACGATATTTTTGATAGTCGAATCCACATAAACATTTTTGATTATCTTGGTTTCTCAACTACCTTTGTTTTAGCCAAGCTATTCCATTTGTAATATCTGTCCCGGGGTCACAATCACAACTCGCTCCGTTCCCCACCAGCTTGACGTGCTTTCTCTGTACACTACTTTCCAGGGTCGATACGAATACACGAGGGTCATCGCGCTGAGTCCTTGTTTTGTTTTTTATTGTCGATCGGTTTTCGATAGTGACTTCAGATTGGGTATTAATCTGTTGGACCAGTTCCAACACGCACCATCTCTACTATTGTAGGCTACATCCGTTAAGTTAATAGTGTTTTAGCCATTTCCATTGGGAACGCCGCCTAACTCGTCGGACGCCTGTTTGAATTCTGAAGGTCGACTGGAACGTCCGTCGACATTCTTCCTCTCTGTCGGCTACCGTGCGGTTATGCTTAAAGTTCTCTCACGCTCAACACCTTGGCGCACTTAATTGTTGCGTTTAAGTCTGCTTGTGAACGATGAGTGGATCACTGAATGAAGTTTGCTTGCAGATTCGTCGTCTTCTTACTACGACTTCCGATCCGCGTTAACATAAGTCTGGGGGAACCTTTGGCGTACCAACCTAGGAACCAGCATCTCAATGATATAACTGATCTTATCATCAAGAGTTGTTTGGAATTAGCACGATGTATTTCTGGAGTTTTGAAACAACGGTTGGTCTCAGATTACGAGTTTATTTAAACCTGATTAACATGTTCCCAGGTAGCACAACAGCGGGGGGCCCGCGCGGGCCCCAGGCGGGCATTGGCGGGCAGTGGAAAAAATTTGCGAGCGAGGCTTTTTCAGCCTTTCTAATACCGGCGATTTTATTCAAAACAATTTCCGTACGCATTTTCAACGCTTAGGAAGTCTCCCAACCCCCCGCCTAACTAATTTTCAAGAAAAATCCGCGAGGGGAATGAAAATTATATTCTGATTTTTTACATTTTCGTTTCGACTCGTTCAAATATTCCAGAAACAAATTTGTCCATCAGAACAGTTTAATCCCACTCACCAGCAACCCGATTTTTCCCATAACACCCACGGATAACCGAAACAGAGAAAGAAAAAGACGAAAAATTAGATGCAAGATGAAGTTTCACGGATGAAGTAGAAATAGCATATCTCCGTACATTATCGAGATAGAGTAGAAGTAAAACACCACAATCTTACAGCATTCCTTCTAGGCATTCTAATAATACTACACATATTTGTCCATTCACATCACGTTAACCGAATATGCCATCATGAACTTGTCCAAAATTCAAACGAACCATAATTATACAAGTTTTATGGGTGTGTTTGAAATGCCATATCTTCGTAAATAATCGAGATAGAGGAAAAGTGAAACATAGCAATCGTACAGTATTCATTCCGGGCATCCTAATCATACTACACATGTTTGTCCATTCATATTACGTTAACCGAATATGCCATCATGAACTTGTACAAAATTCTAACATGAACCATAATTATACAAGTTTTATGGGTATGTTTGAAATTCCATATCTTTGTAAATAATCGAGATAGAGCAAAAATGAAACATAGCAATCTTACAGTATTCATTCTAGGCATTCTAATAATACTACACATGTATGTCGATTCATATCACTTCGGCCGAATATGCCATCCTGAACTTGTACAAAATTCAAAAGTCAACCACAGAAATATAGGTTTCTCGGATTTCTTCGAAGTTCCGTATCTCCGTAAATACTTAAGGTACAGCGCAATTAATAGAATATTCTGAAAGTACTCTCCCTAAATTTTGCTTCAGAATATAGGAAGCAATTTAATTTCATCTATACCATGAACTACGAAGAAAAACAATCGACCTTCTCCACACCCACCTCAATTATCACTACAGAGCAGCCATGAGGAAATGTCTGGAATTACGAGTGTGCTTAAACAAACAGCAGCAAATTTGATGAAAATAATGACCCATTTTTTGAACTCGATTTAACCGATTTTTATAGATGGCATGATATCACATAATGAATTGTTTGGAGTTTTATTTTCGACGTTTTACTCACTGCCCGCCCAAACCCGCGTGATACCGGCATATCGCGGCGGGCAGTGTGCTACATGGGTTGATACTGATTTCAGATATGGAAAACATTTATGTTATATACAGGAAAAATTTCTTTTAACCGTTCGTTTTCCATTAATTGTTTTCAATAGTTTATACTTCAGCTATATGCACACTTGATAAGTGTGATTGTAGCTACAATCATCAATCTCACTGTACCCCGTTTCCCGCACCATTTTGTTACCTGGGGGTTTGCAGTAACAGAATTTGTCTGTCGAAGCGGAAACGTGTTTCCCTCATTCCTGCTTACGCTGGTATGGCTGTGTGAGAGGACCCTTAAGTTTTTCACTAGGCTGTGTCGTACGACGATGGAAGGGGCGCAGTGGGAATGGCAAGAATTGCGTGCTCTAGCATTTAATAGTCGCTTATTTGGTTCAAACCTTCACAAAAGCCTATTCTAGACACATTAAATTTTTGACTTTCGACGACCCATCTTTCGGTCTTGTGGAAGGGGGTTTCATTTCGAAAACTCGTCTCCAGGTGTTGTACAGGAAGACCACCGTGTAAACCACAGTTAAGGTACGTATCAGCCGAATTCTGGGTGGAAATTTCTTGGCATTTGGGTACATGAAAATCAGTTACAGCTAATATATAGAATATAAATCTTAGTCGAGCGAAATAAAGAAAATAACACAGGTATTAAGGCTCATGGCACCCAGGGCTTTTGCAGTCCCTGTAAGACCTAGAATACTGAAAACACACATGTACACTACACACATGGAAAGTGTCATCAGTGTATGAAGAAATTATAACGGCGAAAAAGAGGTGAATTCCAGACGCCTGTTGACAAGCGGTATGTGGACTACAGATTACAAAAACGGAGAGGATCGCTCGCTAGCAATTTTACCGAAGCATAACATCTACCGGATGACCGTTTGAACACAACCTTGGATGTCACCGTACCAAACTCCTCAGGAATTCCTGAGGGTTAATTTAGAGACAAAATCGATCGTTTAGGGTTAACTTAGGGACAAATTCGGTCGTTTAGGGTTAATTTGGGAAAAATTTCGGTTATTTTGGGTTAATTTAGAGAAAATTTCGGTCATTTCGGGAAAAAATCGGTCGTTTAGGGTTTATTTAGGGAAAAGTTCGCTCGTTTCGGGTTAATTTAGGGAAATTTTAGGGTGTCGGAAATGGACCAATCAGATAATTAGTACGTTACTCTCGTTAGGGGAAAGTTTGGGAATGCGTCCCAAATACCTAACTAATCCCTAAATGGTCTCCGGATTGGTCCACTGGACCGAATTAGGGATTTACCCTAAATTACCCCTAGTTGTGCTAGCAGGGAAGTACTGTTCGGAATCAGGCCTGCTATGAGAAAGTGTACCTAAAACTTGGTTGACAGTTTGCAAGTCAGATATACCAAAGTCCAGCTACACCATAAAACCAGTGTTAATAATTTCGGTTTTCCGTTTGGTGAATAGAACGAACGTTCTCCCAGTGCAGTGAGTAACATGATTGTAGGGAATGACAGAGTTCATGCTGTGACTCACATGGAAAACGCGGCGTATTTATTTCCAATGTTTTCTTCTGTGACTCATGCATAACTACTGCATTGGACCCCATCTTTGTTTGATCTGACAAAACAATAACGAAAAACTTTCAAACAAACTCTGCTAGACGCACGTGCTAGTTCTTTCTACAGCGCTTATGAATGACAGTAAGCTAAAACATTTTAACGGTAAACTGAATTTCAGCACCATTGCCACTCAGTACCAATTGAGCTTGGAATACTTCGAATACTCTCAAAATAAAACTGGACGTCTCATGAACATTGTTTATCCTATATGGATCCAGTACTTGACATCACTGGTTATCTCTCATCGAGAAGTGTTGCAGTTCATTCTTTACACTATAGGCTTACACACAGAACACGCCAGTAGAAATGCAAGATTGCAACCGGACTCGTCAAAGAAGCCCATTGATCTTTGATCACTACAAGACACTCACAGGATGATGCAATAAACATTCAGAGAGACTAACTTGGAGTAACGATGAACGGACCCTGTTCCCGTGATTTCATTTGACACACAAGATGTCCTGAACAAATAGTCAGAATCCCTGAAACCACATTCGTGACCTTTGCTTATATGAGTACCGTCAGCCATTAATGTATAGGTGATAATTTTTTAGGCTGCAAATATCAATGGAGCGCAGTAATACGAAGACTTAATACGGAGGGAGCTGTCAATGAGTTTGGTAACGTTCTCATTTATGCCTAAATCTAATTATTGCGATAACAGGCATGCCAGCGTATGATCGTGAGTAGCTGACGGTGTAGAAACTTAGAAAGCATTCGGGAGGAAAAGAACAATAGACAGTGGGCAAACTAAGTTTGGCGTCGATTAAATGGGATGGGTAATATCAGGGTTCAATGAATTCGATTGTGCATACAAGCTAAAATTAAGCGATGAACTAGTTCGCCTTCTGTTGTGTGCACACGAGTCGGCAGACATGACGAATCCACCACAACAAACGAAGGAGAAAGTAATAAAATCCTACACATCCGAACTGGAAAATCTTCCAGTGACGTAAAACAAGAAAATATTAGTTAATTAAACCTCCTTTGGTACACATCCAAAGCAACGAACAGTGACTTTTTCACATGAACCTTTAACTTAGCGGTATTTCACGGAAGAAATCTGCGAATAGACACCGGGGCAAAATGACTAACACGAAGCGCATACTGGTCAATAATCCACGAGTCAACATCCCAATCGATATCAAGCTCGTACTGTTTGTCCTCCATGAAACTCGCGACCATTAAAGTCGTAAACAAAGTAGCACAGTGATCCTAGCTTTCAGTGAAACTGTGATGAACACAACGCTTGTAAATGCACCAACATTACTGCTCTTGTTTAAACGCATGTTTAATGACACTGTGCACACTTGCGAGCGCAGTATGATTTCATTGGATGGCTTCGCTGCGTTATCATCACGGTTTGGCAATCTAAACACAGACAACACCTAAGTACAACTCCGATCAGTAGTGTGTAGTTCAAGCTACCACGAAGTGACACAAATATTTCGAGGCCTTTCAAAATAACTATTGCTAACGACGTTCGACATATCAGAATGCATCTGCTCTCATAAATACCCACGTAGTATATTGGTAGTTGTGAATAGAACGGGAGTGTCCTTTTGAAGAAACCTGATTAGGAAGAGTGGAAATAACCCGCCACTCTCAAATATCATTTTCGTGTAGCTCAAATTTTGATGTGCATCATTAAAACAAGTGATCACCCACCGTGAATGACTGCCAATAAAACGAGTGGAGGAATGATCATGTTTAATATACAGATGCAGTAGTCAACAGTAGGATTGTAATTACAAGAGTCGTATACGACAATTGGGTTCGCCACAATAGCAGTAGAGCACTTTAAAAGGCACGGCGTCCACAGTGTAACCATAGTCCCAGGTCATTTCCTCACCAACCGCAATGTTTCTGAAACAAGCAAGAAGGAATGCAAATTGTACGATCAGACGTACTGTTATCAAGAAAACTACGGGACATAACAGGTGCATCCTACCATGGAGACAGTTAAAACAATAAATGCCATGGTCAGCGAATCAACAACAGTCTACCAACACATTTGCCTAAAAAATTAAAAGCCGACAGAAAGTTACGCCTATTGACTGGGGATTAATAACAATATGAACGAGTGGAGACGGATCCCCACAGTAACCGATTAACTTAATTTACGGTCGCTCAAGCTAGCGAGCTGGCATTAGATGAGCGGGAGAGAGAAACAACTACCCTGCAATTGCGAAACCGAAATACTATGAGAAATTGTTTTGCCTTTAAAATGAATTCAACCAGTCTTACTTGAAGACACGTACCACCCAGAGAGAATTCCAGTTGTAATCAAACAGAAGTCTTCGTAAGGACACATCCTTGAACTACATAGCACTTAATTCTAGGATACACCTTTCTGTCAAACAAACAGCATCCCATTAACTTTAAGTTAGTAGAGGACATAACACTTCCATATTTCATGTTTTCCTCTGAAAGTGCTTGCGGTACTGAAACAAAATCTTCAGAGAGACATGGAATCACAAAAGCCGTATATCCAGTGAAGCCCGACTAATACACCAATCGAAGGGACCGCCGAATTATATGAAATTGCAAACCAACAATAATCCATTTGGTTTTTAATTTTAAAGATGATTACTGCTTGTTAATAACAAGAACCGACAAAAAAGCATGCTCCACACGGAGTTTTATTGGCTGGAAGATTAGTCCTACCAAAAAAATATGCGCGCTATTGTTAGTAATGTTACCAGTAAACCACTCTTAGAAATGAACAAAGATTATAAGTTATCAAAACCACGGTGAACTGATCCAAAAGGAACACCCAATTTGTCACCAACATGTGGTAGAGATCATTCTTAACACAACGTGCTCAACTCAATGATGGTCACCAGAGCCAACATATTTAACTGAACTTGAGTGGAATTTCGTTTGTTTAAACACATGCGTTGACAATCACACACGCGGAAGCCATGCCAACGTGTTGACAATCGCGTCATCCGGGGGGCACAATCCACCATAGAAACTACACACTACAACAAATTCATTGACTGTACAAGAACAACCATGCACCGAGCATCCTACGTGGCCACCAGTTACCAGGCCTATTTTATTGCTTATAATTCCAAAAGTGGGGAATAACGAACAAAACAAAATATCGAAGTAAAATCATTTTTTAGAGCAACTCGCCATATCAACTCTTCCCACGATACAGAAGTGGTGGATTACGATGCTGTGTTAAGCCGGAAGTCTCTGAACACATAAAAGTGACAACGGAATACGCAACTCGTGTAATGGGAGAAAATGATTAGAATGCCGTCACTCTCATCGGACTGATTAAAGTGAAACTAAATGTTCGCACAATGTAAAGACTTGGTACAACTGTGCACAAAGATAGTCTAGTAAAACAAACTGGTGAAACATTATGAAATGTACCTCTTTGTAAAGAAAGCCACCTCGGGGAAGCGCGGGTCATGGCTATCGATGAACACGTTTTGTACAAAAACATTAGGATTACAAGAATGGTTAAAATAGCGGCCCAAGTTTCCCATTTTCTTTGCATCCATGATATAGGGATTCTCATCTCGAAAGTAGATCCTGGCAGGAAGCCAATTAGGTTGGGCTACCGGGAAAAATCGGCGTACTTGCTGCTGATGATTTCGACTATGGTATTCACGATGACGATGGTGGTGGTCACGATAACGCGATCGATCCTGAGAGAGAATGGGGGATGTTTCTGGGTTCTTCAGGCCTGCTGACGTACTACGATGCTCAGGTTCTGTCACAAAAATGAAAACGAGTAAAGGATGGATGCTAATCAAACATCCTAACCGAACGCACGGTTCATATAGTCACGAAAACGCAACAGTGATGTACGACGCGACGATCAAACAAAAACTAATGACACAGTGTCAAGGAAAGTAGCTTCAGCCTTTACTGAAGTTCGTTGATTGAGCCGAAGAAAACGACTTGAACACGATATTGGATGAAAAAGCAGGCGTCTAGTTCCACATCGAATCTGCAAATCATGCAAGTTTGCACATGAAACCGTTAGTTCTACCGGTATGCGACTACGTAAGTTGTACAATGAACTGAACTGAGTGTGTGCGTGGAACAATTACATAAACGTAAATCTAGTATAGCTGTCAACTGCATGGCTTTTGTTATAATACGCAAGACCGAAATTATGCACGGATATGATCCATTTAGTGGTACGGATTTCTCTGGTAATCGAACGTTGATATGCTTCGCATTGATACAACCGCAGTTACTGATGATAGAACATTCGGTCTTTTGTCAATGTGTGACTTGAGGTTTTTTAAAAGCTATCAGACTAAGCGCACCGGTTAAATTAAGAGTGTCAACTAGTCATCAACGTTCGAGTTCTGAATTTCAAATGAGGATCCGCAAGAAAGAAAATACGATGGGCGGAGATGTAAAAGCTCGCATAGCACACAAGAAGCAGCATTTCGAATTCGAACTGCTCCGGTCACATAAAAATGTCTGAAGTTATACCGTTTTTAAACCACCTATAAACTCTGCTTATCAACAAAGATACGATAAAAATATCAATAGTATAGGCGTGAGGAGGGTGTGATGGCTGAACCTGACACATGTCACACATAAAATCCTTGGAACAAAACGACAAGTACAAACTATCAGTAAAAATTCAATTGTGCTTAATATGAAGTCAATGGCGCAGTGGTCAACAAGGTTGCTTAATCAAAGCACGGCTGGAGTTCTAATCCCGGCAGTGATAAGGATACGCACTACTGACGAGCTCTAACAAAAACGAAAATCAAGTCTAATATTTCTTTTGGAAAGAGGCTGAGTGGAATGTCTATCTGAATGCGAAAATTGCAATCAAATGTGAGTGATGTTCAAAATGAAAAATAAAAAAAACTGACAGATACGCCAGAAACCGAGCATACTTTTGATATTGGGAATCCGGCTCCGGAGTACTCGTTTTTCAATAACGTTAGATTCATCAATGCTAGAGCTATAAGAATGGTGAAGAAAAACGGAAAGCGGTTGAAAGACTAGTAAATAGGCATGATAACTGTAACCGAGATTGATAACTCGAATGACCGACGGAAATAAATGCGACAGCAACGCAAACAATTATTTAAAACAAAACCTGTTAAACCCTCTTTCAAAACCTAATTGTACTATGAAATTGAATAATGTTAATCGATATCGCCAATAATACATCCGCTGTCAAGACTCATGCATAACTGTCATGCAACAACGGTAAATTGCGGTCTTACGTGGAAGCCCTAACCTAGACAGGAAAACGACTGGAGGTCACAATCGAAGTTTGTAACACAAGGCAGTGGATGAAAGACAGCGCAGTATGGAAACCCGGGTGGGGTAGATTAACGCTGCCCGGCGCGTCCGCGGGGTGCTGATTGAGGAACGCCTTTCACGTGAGGGCTTACAGCGGAATAGGCGAGGTTCTCTCGGTGAATAAGATGCCGCGAACAGTGAGCGCGAGTACTACCACAGCATGGTGCATTCACGGTTAGCCGGGCCTCCTATAAAACGAAGCATCTCAAGTGGGATACAATGATGTTTTCCAGCCTCTTCTTTTCCATTCAACTTTGTGGCAAACAAGGTCGTAGAGTGTGCTCTGACAGACTGCAAATGATGACGTGGAACTGATCCGACGCATTCAACGTTGAGATACAGTGTGCATAAGATCTCATACGGCGCCATCCACGAGGATTTTACATGCAGCCCAGATCAACACATACAGAATTAAGCTTTCAGGTTGGTAGACCCTTTGTAACTTTTAGGTTCAAGGCGTTGCTGCAAAACTGACAGGACTCTGAGCCTGCGGTCACACTTGGAGGCGGTTGAGTAACTCGTGTACTTTGGAAGTTGTATCAGAGCTGGTGAAATGTCCGATGAGATCAGAAACCGTACAGCTAAGGTTCAGATGGTGTTTGATCACGTAAGTCATCTGTGACATCGATATGATCTCAGTCTCTATGACAGATCAAGCGTGCAATATCATTATGAGAGCGGCCCTAGTGTGCGATTGAAAAATTTGCCCATCCGCACAGAGGATGCTCACAGAGCATCCGCTTCTGATCGATGGTGCTCTTGAAGCATTAGCGGCTCGTGATGGGAGCACAAAGCGAGTAATGGTTTGCCGAAGTGTGTTGAGAACTGACAGACTATGCCGATCGCTGAGCATAATGATCTCCTCTCAAAAGGTTGCTTGGCTTAGTCACATCCTAAGAATGCCAACTCACCGTCCGCCACATCGCACCTTGTTTGCGAGAGTGGGTAAGACTGAAAGTGTCAGCGCAGCGACTAGCGTATGATTTGGGTTCGCGAAATGAAGACGTTAACATAATCATCATCATAGACAGCAATAGATCAGCGATTTACGCTGATGCTTAATTATTACACAACCACGAACAGAAAAAACCCATATAGGAAGACAGAAGACGTTCACACTGAAGATTACTTCAGTAAGGCATTCTCGGTTTTCTGATGGGGGTACAAAGGACACTGAACAGCTTCGGTTAAGGATGCTATCTGATATGGTGAAGGAAGGAAGTTAATGGTGCTCCTGTTGTGAATCTCTGAGTGCATCAATGTAATTTCACTTTTCTCTTATTACCTCTTTCCTCTAATTAACCCTCCACACTACAATGTCTACTCTTCATCCTCATACACCATGGCCCGTCTATCATTTTATGCAGTTATTTCGTGTTACATAGATAAATACAGGAAGGACTTCAGTTTTAATTCAGAAATAAGGAACCAGCAGCCTATCGTTTATCAGGCAGCAGCCTATCGTTTATCAGGCAGCAGCCTATCGGTATACCCAGCTGATAATCAAGCCTCGACGGTCCAAGCAAAAAAAAAAACAACCGATATCCACGTTAAAGTCAAATCTACTGCTCTAACTGTAACATATCGCACCGGCATAAATTGAAAAGCCGGGACGTAAGACTCACACGCTTGCTGTACTTCTGGATCGATGTAGCTTTGAAACGTTCGACGAAAACATCCTTGA
Organism: Paragonimus heterotremus; assembly: GCA_013368495.1. Taxonomy (NCBI): domain Eukaryota; kingdom Metazoa; phylum Platyhelminthes; class Trematoda; order Plagiorchiida; family Troglotrematidae; genus Paragonimus; species Paragonimus heterotremus. Next base: position 19,571 of record LUCH01017293.1, read on the forward strand.
TCGACTTTTCGAAATGAAATATACTGGTCTATTCTGAGAGGTACTGTGTCTCAATCGTAGCTTTAACGGAGGTAGGGGTTTGGGGTTCTTGAATTGTTTTGCCTTGTCCAGCAAGGCCTTGGCACTGGCCAAACTCTCGGAACTGTATGGAGGTACAAAAAGTAAAGAACCATCAACCTAACAGTGACAACAATTGACGTCGTCAACTGAACAAAACAAATGTATATTTACAATTATTCACTGGGTGACACTTTAAAATCGGCCATGCATTTGTGGCAGCAAACCCACTTAAAAACAACCATAATAGCAACTAACATTTCATATATAATTCCACGACAACGAATTGCCCGATTTTTGCACCTAAATAGTTGAAGTCACTATCACGAATTACATCGAAAAGTTTTGAAAACCGTTTTTCTTCTCAAAACAATCAAACAGGTTGAAGAGCGGACCGCGATGAAAGTATAAGATTACTCATGCGGTCGTGCCAAGTTGATTCACTGAACAAAACAATTGAAGACTGAATCGCGTCAGTTGTAATAGTCACATTAGACCAACGGGCGTTATCAAAGAATATATACTTGGTGTCCAGCTGGCACGCTCTAGTGATAGTCGATAACGCCACATAGGTGAGCGAGCACAGCCGGTTAAATGAGTTCACCTCTACTTCCGTCATGAGAACGTTACAAAAGTGTCAATTATAGCCCTCTAAGTAAATCAATTTGTGTCCACCGCGGAATGATAAACAACCTCGTGGATCACAAAGTACTGCGCGTAGCTTGCTGAGAGACCCATCTTCCAGACTAAGGTATCAGAGGACAACTAGCAACGTCGCCCAAACGAAACCAGCGCAAAGTACACTAGTCGGATTTCAACAGAACAATGAGATATTCAGCGAAAAAAAACCCTGTGCTAATCGCTCTCGCAAGAATCCTTCAAAGAACGCAGCGGGGCTGCAATTGATTACACAATAAGAGTAGGAAAAATAGTTTTTCCGATTCACGTACAAGTCGACAAAGTCTGGTGTCTAATCACTATTCACTTGGAAAGTTAAGATGTCTAGTGACGACAGAAAATTTCATCTGAATGGTTGGATATACGGGGCTGGTACTGGCATGATCTTCGAAAAGGGACAATGCACATTGTGGCAGGATACCCAACGGTAATCGATCATCAATGGCCTGAAATGTATTCACGAATACGGGTGTGGTTAAACTGGCTACACCGAGCGGTGTGCAAGATTCTAATTACCTCGTTAACTCATTGGGGAGTTTTTTGTGTCGCCGTTTGCTACGCCACATGTACCAACTGGAACACTGATGGAATATCTCATGAAAAAAAAATTCGAACGTCTTTTACTATGCTGAACCACATGCGGCGACGGCGTGATCTCCCGCTTTATTGGAAGATCTATTGCGAAACTCAGCCAACTCGCGCGGAAGTCACCAAGGTGTTTGATTTCAACTAACGGTGTCTTCGAATCACCACACATGAGTGGTAGGAACAGTAAGACAACGTCTCCATACCTGCCTCTCATGTCATAAAATTGTGGTGTCCGCTTCATGGATTACATACTGGACTGGCCACCATGTAGCCGCGATTTGCACCCAAATGAAAACGATCAAAGCACACTCGTTTAGGAAGTATATAAATATAACAAAACTGCAATACCTGAGATTATAAACTTCGAATAGCCCTCGAAATCCTACTTGAATTGAAACCTCCCACGCAAGGAATAAAGAGAAAACCTCGGAGTGGTTGCAGTAAGCAGCGTTATTCATGAGACATAAATCCGCATTTACAGATTTACATCAGTATTAAAGAAAAGAGTCTGCTATTGACTGATATCAACGGCACGTCCAGTCACAAGCTGTAAACTGATTGATGCAATACAGAACAAAGAACTTGGCAAATAGCGGAAGATTTAACAATGAAATTGTTCGTCCAATCTTGATGTGGTATTTTGGCGGGACGACTAGACTGGTCTCGTGTTACATCTACTGTACCGGGGTTTGGATAAGCCGTGAATTGAGTAGATTTTCATCACAACACATGTGACTTGCGAATTCAAGGACTGCCCTAATGATGTAAGCTGAGCATAACTAGCCCCAATTGTCAAAAGCATACTGAAGCGATGTAGACAGATAATCAACTGTAGTGAACACAACATTGCTAACTAGCCGCTTTCAGAATAGAACCTTCCAAAATAAACGTATGTTTAGTCGCGGTACAAATTTTCTTCAGTACCAAGGAACACACATCCTTTTTCTATTTGTGATTGTATGATGCATGTTAGACATTAGCAATTTGATCCCCAAGTTCGCTGAGCCAGATTTTAAAGTAGGATGAATAGTTATCAAAAGGGGATGACTGCGTAAGTCTGTCATTGAGTACACGAGTAGATCACTGTCTTTCATTCTTACTAGTGCGGAGTTTTGAAACAAATGGTTCTGTTCAAATGCTTTCACAATGTAGTCCGAAGTTGTAAACTGTGGTGTTAACCGATATAAGAATTTGTTTGTTCCGTCAAAACAATCTAGAACAGAAAAATATTACGTATCCGGTAGTAAAAAATAACGATTACTTTTTAACTCATAACCACTTTGGGTCGACTGTGGTATACAGCCCAGTTGATCATAACCCTCAAGTTTTACACCAAATACGGGATGTGTGATCGGGACAAGGGATGAGGCGGAAACCAAACAACTGAGAAGGGATGTCAACTCAAGCTAAAATCGGCTTCCGCCATTGTTATAGGCTAATCCGAACATTGGATGTCACACTGTACACATGCTTGTGAACAATGACAGTAACGCACAGATCACTGGATACAACAGCTAGTATCAGACGAATAGACTATATAACGGCTTACGTGGAGTCGACAGGTGGCTCTCGTGTCAGCTGTGTGTCGATCATCCTATGCACGTCCAAATGGCGAAGTGGACGTTTCTCTCGTTCACGATGAACGCTCTGCACACTGTCGACCAGACCGCTTGATGTGTTCGTTATCGGTGACAGAGTAGCTGAAATAGCAAAAGTTAAGGGAGTATGTCGTGTTGATTAGCTGAAGAAACTAACAAATCATCTGAATAAGGTAATGAAAGCAAAATGTACAGAATTCAGCGCAACACATTAAACATTCTTGGCATCTGCTGAACACTGCAACCTCAATGACAAGAGTTCTGATGTGCTTTTTTAAATCCAAAGGAAATAAGTCCAAAAACTTACAAAGTACACATTTGTTAGCTGCAGTGGACTTCAGGCTCACCGGAACACAGCGATAATTTTGGAACAGTAACCAAAAATGAAACGCCACGTTAAGGCTATGAATGCATTTGGAAATTTCAGCAAAACAGGAGCAAAATGGCGGCTCGTTATGAATTTACAACTATACTGAAGACTACCGTTAGTTAGCTCCAGCTATGATGTTTCAGGCGCACCGTCCAGAACGATCGTACTTGTAGATTGACAAAGATGCGAAGTACAGAGAAAACCGTCAGCACGGAGGAAAAGCAAAGGACTATTAGGAATTTCGACAGCTGGACAACAACCACGACGGAAGACATCTCAAGGGAGAATAATGCTTCGTAGTTTGACGTGCAAGGTAATAGATAAGGTTTTGCGTAACAAAAGCGATTGAACGCCTCATCCCAATGAAACTAAGTTAACTGAGACCATAGGCTCTCACAAACATGACGGGATAACGTGATAGTGTGAACCATGTACTGCATTTCACCTCGTTGTTCCTAGATTTTATACGTCCGACAACCTCTTGAGATAAGGCTTTCGAGGTGCATTTAACAGAGCTAATACATCGAACGTATGACCCACGTGACAAGAATAAAGAAGCGGGGTCCGACGAAATAGGTCAATGGCATCTTATTCACTTTACTGCTGCACACAATGGTATTCAAATCAATATAGTGATCTGAACAGAATGCATCATCAACTCTGTCTATCATTCACCTGTGATCAACCATTGAGTGACAGCAGTGCTCTACACATGAATATATTTTGTTCGACTAACCAGATAGTAATGGTGCAATAATAAAAATAGCCACAATGTCCCCCATTTACAATATAAAGACTCCAACACTGTCAATCAAATAACATTAGCAAACGCTTAACAGCTTTTATCATGACTACTCTCAATGGTCTAGACGAGCAAATGCTTTCAAGATGAAAGCAGAGCTGAAACATGACCACAACTGATGTGAGAAAAGATAACAGATCAGGAGCCGATATGAATGCCTTAAAACTTACCTCGTGAATTTAATCGGTCCAGACAAACAGTTTGTGATCCGGAGACCCGGTGTTGGTCACAGAATAACTTCTGTTCCATTATGCGCATGAAGTTCGATAAATACCTGAGCTCTGAGTGGGCCAAGTTATTATTCCACAAAACAGGTTCTTTGATTATAAACAGAACATATTTTCCAAGAAGTTGGAAGCAGTACGAACTGTTATTACTACGGCCAAGACCGACTAGTACGGCACTGCCATTTAACCGCATTACTTCCATATTAAGTTGAGTTATGCCTGCTTTGAATTTGCCTTCCAAAGAGTCACACCATAAGCCATGAAATCTAAATGACTCGCCAATGGAATTTACTATTCCATTTGACCACTGAAGTCAGGTTCGTCTGTTAGATCATAAGACTAATTCGGCAACTTCGGCATTGGCTGGGAAACGGTTACCCTAACCATTACAGCGAAGTAAGTTATAAGACGAGGGGATACTTAACAGTAAAATTTCCGGAGACAAGCATGGCTTGTACTGTCAGTTATGGACGAATGAACGCACCTCAAGTGTAAACATGGCGATATGAGAGGGATGTATTTTTGAGACTAGAACACCCAAAGCTAAAAAGTAGGAGCACGGAAAACGGCTAAATATGTGCTTGTTGGATAACTACCACGAAACTATCGGGTTATGAATTAGTGACAACCAGAAGGTGTTTTAGGAAATATGGTTTATTACCATGTTAAATTCCGGGTTGGCGTAAAGGTAAGTCGACAGGATGCTAAAATTTGATCAGGACCACGCGTAATCATCAGGGTTTGAATCCGATATTGATCGCATGGTGTGATGAATATTAACGACAGACCAAACTATCTGGGCGAACTGTAGATTACTGGAACCCAGAGGTAATGTTTACGTTGACCGTAGGAGAACTTGGATATCGGTTTCTTGGTTTTCACCATTCCAAATAGTCTCATTTTGCTCCTCCCCTGGTTTATATTTAACCACCTCAGTAACGAAAGAAGACATCACAAAATATTAACACTTCGGTTACAGATCACGTTGTTGCCCCAGATGAGTACTTTGATTAATCATTGCGCAATCCGGATCCCGCGTTTTCTGAGGCAATCGTAAACAACATTTGCTATCCAGCTATGCGTAAATGGTTGAATCACGCAGTTTATCTGATATGGAACTGTGAAAATTCATCTCTCTAATGAATGGCCAAATTATAGTCGTTTATATTGTTATTGCTGTTCGCATGTTCTACATGTTGGGTCTTAAGTCCTGATTGACGAGAGTAAGCTAAACATGAACATCTCCTGATCTGTTTTTCATCATTATTGAACAACCGGATCAGGGGAATTTCATGTTTCAAATTTACGATTACTGTCAAATTCTCTGTTTACACTGGCACTTGCGGATGACCCTGGTGACTCGGTTCTTCGTCTCTAGCCCTATTTTTATACCCCACACTATCTTAGGTTTTTATATGTTCACAAAACAGCAGAATAGAGACTGTATGTGTCAATTATTTGAGCATCACCGATTTGTACAGTCGTTTGCTTCGTGTGGATTACTTCGATCTATCTAGATGTATGCGGTTAGCCGATCTCTTCCATCCTAATGGGGTGCTGCTGGGAGCTGCTTCCGATATGTAGATCGTTAAAACAAAGCAGCAGGACACGGTATTTGACTGTATGGAACATAAGACAAAAAGTGAAAATAACTTACCATCGAGACGCATTAATTCAACTCGTGGTATGCGACCAAAATCCGTTGCTTCAATGATATGTCGGACGCTGTTGAGTGAGGTGAATTCGGCTGGAACGCTAGCGGAACGAGCACGAAAATTAGCGCGAAACATTCTTGTATGTTTCACCTTCTTCAAATCTCCCTCCGGGGAACTTTCTGAGCCACCGTCTATTGGTTCCGTCTTCTCATGGCGATTAGAAAAATACAACTTAGGCTTTTGATCTTTTTTCATGGAGGACTCTAGAGAAAAATTAGGGTAGGAGGCGGTTCCCCCCGACTCGTGGGATTTCCGTGGGCGAGAAGGCTTGTCAGTTTTTGAATGGTACCGATTACCATGCGTTTTAAATTCGACAATTGTATGTTTGTCGGCCGCAGTGCTGCTGCATTCGTCCGATTTCACTGAATCTTCGTGTTCTACTTTGAGTTCTTCATCAGATTTAGGTAGTTCCACTGGTTCGAGAGTCACACTAACATCTGTTACGGAACTATCGAGCAAGACGATAGGCACACACTGTGTTTGCGAATGCAGAGGGGAGGACGTTACGTTCTTTTCGGAATGTCCAAGGTCATTTGTCGGTCGGGGAGATAAATCCGATATATTCATTGGCTCAACCTGAGCCTGGGGTGATTCTATGTTAATGTGATCACTGACTGAATGAATGGCAGCAAACTCGTCGTCATTCTGTTCGGCCCTACGGATTTCTGGGGACTCAAGAAGTGTGCCACGATCTTTGCAGGACAGTGAAACTGGAGTCTCCGACACTGGCTTAGAAGCAGGTCTACGCGATTCTCTGACACGATTGTCTACCCTTAAGTTACTATTTCTTGTGCCATTGGCAGTGCAATTGCTACTGAGTTTATCTGTGTTCGCACGGAAACCCGTCTCAAGGCGCTTCTTAGATTGTTTCGGTTCCAAAGATACAAAGAGGTTTCGGCTGGAAGAATTGCTGCTCCATTCACTGCATCGACTTATGTGATCATCATCCGCTTCAGTTGCAGTACTTTCCGATATCGAAGATGCTACACTGCATGTATCCAGACGGTTATCAGAATCAGCTTCGACACGTGAGGACGAAGAATTACAAATAACACGCCGTCGATTGGATCTACGATTCCATGTGTTCTTTTCAAGGTCCGGCAAGCAGGAAGTAGACTGCGATCTGACAGGAGGTTTGTCTGTTACCACATCTTGAAAGTCATCCTCGTCCGGATCTTCAGGCATTGATTCATAGCCTTCTTTTGGTTTCTCAACCGTCTCTATATAATCTAATTCAGCTTGATATTCATCACCGTAATCGAAGCCCTCCTATAAATCAATGGAAAAGATATCAATTCGATTGAGATTCCACTCAATAATGACAAGCAAAAAAATTATTCCAGATTCAATAACCAACTGTCTTTTTCTATTTAGTCAAAAACAGAGAGAAGATATATCATGGGAAGTTAACATTTCGTTTTACTTCCATCAGTCGCCAATGTAAAATCAGCAAATTTTATACAAACTGCACATAGGAACAACAACTGAACGAACCAACCACATAGTTCTGACCTTTCGCGCGCTAATAGTGCAATCAGCTCCACAGTAAGGAGAGTGATTGCGTCAGCGGCTTCTGTGCACAGAAAACTGGTCGATCATGTCAGATTAGCATTGCCTCACTAATCACTAACAGGTTCGGTTGCGATTATGTGACAATATCTTGAACGATTTGACGGGGTCAACTAGGTGACTGGTTGCTAAAATATGTTTGACGATCGATGAGGCCGGGGTCTCCGAGTTTGTTACAGTCAGCAGGTCGTTTTTTGTGATTGCAGTAGATAACCACTTAAGAGTGTGCTGCTAATGCAAGCGCCGATCTGTCCTGCCTATGTAGACGTCAGCGCAACCGAAATTGGACTGGTATATTGCGTGGGAGACAGACTGATCGGTTGAGTGTGTATCACCGCTATGGAGAGCCAAACCCCTAGTGTTTAGCAGGATGCGTAGTTGGGTCGCTGGGTAGGTGCGTTGCAACGCCAATTTGTGACTAATGCTGTTGGCCAGGTGACCACCTTTGAATTGCTTTTGTAGACATATGTCACTTCTTTCCGTACTGAAGCATAAACTTTTTGTTTTTTTTCTTCTTACTGTGGATATCCACAAACCTTTCCAGATAACCGTTATCCACAAGCGTCTTCCTAATAAACTCATGTCCTTCCTCCAGTCGATCTGCAATACATATTATTCTGGCTTTGTGAGATGATGTTTTCATTAGCCCTCAATTATGAGCAATAAGTGGGAAACTGGAGAACCGCAAATATTGTCCACTCCATGTCGATAAACAGATCGTTGCAACGTACCATCTTGACGTCTAGTTATAAGAATGTCTAAGAAGGGCAAGCAATTATTAACTTCCACCTCACAAGATACAGTGGGGTTTGGGTCGTGGGAGTTCAAATGTCATCCACGTAAAGTCTGTAAAGTAAAACCCTAAAAATCCCCCCTTGAACTTGCTTTTCAAGTATTCCCCAAAACATATCCACCCATATGGGATCCAATGGGCCACCTATAGCTACATCGTCAAACTGTCTATAAGAAACACCTTCTAATTCAAACGGAATGTTTTCCGTACAAGTGGAAATGAGAAATTTACGATCTAATGGAATATCTAAATTTACACTGACTGGAAATAAAATCACAAAAACTCAACGGTCTAACAATGGTAGATTGGGTAAACAAAGAATCTACGTCGACCGAATACATCATCTGTGTACTTATTGAATTGTTCTCCGGAAGTTCTGTTAGCTTAAGGGCACTACGAACACAGCTAGGAGATAACAATTTATGAATTGGTTTAAGGATGTTCACTAACCATTGCGCAAGTTTGTGGTATGTCGAACTGTCCATGGATAATATCAATCGTAGTGGAATACTCGCCTTGTGGATTTTTGATGAACCTCTCATCCTTGGTGTCTGCATACCTGTTGGTTTCAGTTTCCTATACTGAATCTCAAAAATATATCCATGCAGCATCAATATTTGTAGTTTCCTGGATATCTGTTTTTCAATCAGGAAATTGTTACTAGACCTGGTATCCAATTGGAATTTCCATGCATCATCAGAAAATACCACATTCATCTTGGCTACAGTCCTCTTTTTTCACTATGACAACGTCGAGGCCTTTGTCTGGCTTGATGAAAACTAGGCCAGTCATTTCTTTGAGCTCCTTGATGGCTCTGTAGTGTTCTGTGAACAAACAACAATGTTGACGTATTGAGGCCGATAGAAACTCGTGAGAGATAACCAATTTTGCACGAAACCAATCCGCGTTGTCCAATGAAGCGGTGGTAATATCTTTAACGTGCCTGCCTGTTATACATTCAAACAAATTTTCAAATTGAACCTGGGTATGTAGTTTGTAAACTTGTTTCGGTGACACCATGAAGTATGTCCAACTGACCTTTGATAAAATGAGTACACAATAAATTGTGAATGTGTTTCAAATTGTTTGTGGTAAAAGCCGATATCCCCCCCCCACGAAGTAGTGAATTTTGCAAGTTCTGAAGTGTTTTCGTCCTAGTTTCTGGAAGTGTAGTTCAGATAAAGTTCGCAAACTTGATCCGGCAAACCAAAGGGAAGCTGGAAAGGAAACCGACGAAGTGTTGCTGGCTCTCGATGAACTTGTTCAATTTTTTTTTGGATGCTTCGATGTGAGAACTAGCAACTCTGATAAGGTTCACGTTATCTGCCGAAATCTTTTCTTTAGAAAGGAACTTGGGAAAATACATAGCAAATGGGCCTGATACCACACAGTTTTCGTAACAATCCCATCCGCGTCCGTTCAACCAATGTCAATCGTTGTCTTTTTCTAGTCGAGATATACTTACTTTTAATGGTATGCACACATATGGAAGACGTGGAGAAAACGCACACTATCACCCGAAAAGTAGACTCAAGACGACAAACGAACAACGTGAACATGCAAACCATTTATCTGGTCTAGACTTGTTTAAAACAGTGAATACCCAGAGAAATGCTCTCTAGGTTCACAAAGTGAGACCGAAAACATATGTGACCATTTAGGGAGTATCAGATGACATCACGATGAAAGTGGTGTCAGGGAATTCGCAATCCAAGTCGATTAAGTACAAGAAAAAGAAACTATCTATACAAATTACATAGAACACAATATAAATCCGTATGACACCCCATATGAGCTGGAGAGAGAAAAAAACAATATTTCGAACAAAACTGATAACTTCATTGCCAGAGATCGAGAAAGTGTATTTCAGGTCGATTGATTTAATCACTATGGTAAGAATGCCCGTAGAATCGGTTCCCGCTGAATGCACATTAAACGATCATTGTCTCCGTAAATTCCTCTGGCTTTTGTAGGTGGCCGACAATAACCCTAGGTGTGCTTCAATTGATTGCATGGAAAGGCACAATTAAGACTGATAGGCTTGTGCCGAACACTATCATCTCCTGTCTACCATTGAAAACCAGTCATCATGTTCACATCACGTTGTGAAGAAACCATGGACCATACAAAGAAGACTCGCCAACCGTTTTACAAATCCAAGTACGAAAGTGACTGGATAACCAATTCCATTGTACTCCAGTAACAATGCACTGGAATAGTCGCCAGTAGAAATGAAGGAGCTGCAATTAGAAGCATAACCACTGAACTTTGATTGCAAACTACCACCACACAAGCTAACGCGCGATCGAGCTGAGGTACAGTATGAGTTTTCTAGACTAATTATCTGAACTTCGACCAACCATTGTGGACGATCCTACCTAGTTGCAAATAAAGTCAACGATGTGATCCATAGGTTTACAAAAACGTTAGCACCCGCCGATACATGCAATCGTTAACAGAGCTTAGGCAAAAAATGCAGTGATACTTAGACTAGATAATGGATCTGAAGCAATTAATTTAAACAAGAATGCATTTATACAGAAATTTTTTATCGGTATTGGGTCGTCAAACGAATCTCAAACGAACTGGATAATGTCACCGCAATAGAAGGTTGCATAGAACGATGTCTGCAGATCATGGACAGCTCAAACCTATGCCCATCAAGTAAATCCATTCAGGCGGTGACAAACTCCCAAAACCCTTGGTTGGCATGCTTGTCTGTTAATATTTCAACCCCAATAAAACGGAGCAATACAAAATATAATGATGAAGTGATGTGCTCTGCAGACGTTCTGTCATTGCTTACGAACGTTCCGCTACAAAGAAATGAATGTCTGTGAGTTTTATAAAAACGGAAACGCTAACTTGGACTTGTCGATTGATAACTGAGAGATAGTCCATTGCAGGTTACTGGAGGTGTAGTGTTCTCCACTTCCATAATCGCTTTCATTGGCAAACAGGTAGGGTAATCACGGGGAACTTACTAAGACCTATCTCAACCGAATTTTTCACATTAAGGATAGCTGCAGATGCCGCAAACTTGTCAAGCCATGAACACTAAGTTGATAAAACGCTGACATTCAAGTGATCGAAAACAGTTGAGTTCTTGCAACGTTAGTTACCTTACACAATAATCTGAAGGTTGGCACTTAGACGAGTAACTGCTTGTCATTTCAACATATGCTCATAAGCCGCCAAAAAGATGGTTGACTCGAAGAAACAGTCGAAAGGAAATCCACGTGGAGTGGTCAACATTCTCAGCATTTTCATGGCTTCATGTCAGTCAAACGCATACTACATAGTGAGCACATTATCCATACCAGTGTGACGAAATTGTATATGAGAAAGTCACCTGGAGGAATCATATATGGTCACATCCGTTTACTGATCTAACGGTGATTCAAAAATGTCAATAGAAACACAGTACACTGGAAATGCCATCCACGGAGGCAGTCAGTGTACAAGAGAAGCTAAATGGGGTTCTTGTTCAAACATGGGCATAATAAGCATCGGACGGTAAAAACTGATAAATTTGACTGAACGAAAGCGTAATGCAGCTGAAGTGTATGCAATCGTTCAGACTCACAAGTTGCAAATGCCTTTAAGTAAAAAGCCGACCAATAGGCGCCGCCTATCATTGCGTTTACCGGGTTAGGTATAAATGCGAAGAAAGTCACATGGGCAGAACCGAGGAGGATGTTTAAACCTCGGGGGGTGAGGTAAAAATTGCTTAACTGAGCGTACACGTTACGAGAGGACGGCGATATCGCTAAAACATAGACAGTTGCTGCACACGTCTTGGGCACTGATCCCGTAATCGACGTAGTAGGAATCCAACTGCGTTGATGTCATCCGCTGCTTTTGTGGTTTACAGAAGATGATATACTTGATCGATTCAAGACGGATTCAGGTGTTCGTTAACAGTTGTTTGTAAAGCAGACATTCTTCGGACTTAATGATCTGACTGAACCCATTGATTTGCCATTAACCTGCCGAATTGTTTGATGTTTCACGTCACAGTAAATCTGGTAGGGATGAGTCAATTAAAATATTTGCACCCATCGCGCCCGGTGGCCTAACACATTGTACCAACCTCTGGAATGAACTATTGTTTACTTTCAAATCACAATAACGAGTTCAATTAGTCCACAAAAATCCTCTAGTTTTGTGTGATTTCACTGACCGTGGGGCCGGATTATATAGCATGTTCGTATCCTGATCATTCAATAGACTCAATTAGCCAGCCAGGCAATTAGGGTTCACAGCATTTTAATACAAATTGTGACCGTGTAACGATACGATACACAACCGACCATATCCGAACAGATTATGAGTGTTTCATTTAAATCCCGCTTCCATACACAGTGTATCAAGACAACAAGTCAATAGAACGAAAGGAATAACCGAGGAAGAATAGAAATTGTCAAAAGGTTTAAACACCGTAATAGTCACTGTACACTGGGTTCATGTCAGGCCGGCCATAATATATTGCAAGGACTAGTCAAAAGTCAAGCTGACAAGATCGCCAGAAACCAGCAGGAAGCCTATCCGAATCGTTGCTCTGCAATCACTACTGAATGAGCCTATACAAAGAAGAGATCTGTCATGGAGATTGCAATGCGAGACAATGACACCACTAAACAGGATTAACCAGTATACTTCTAATCTCACCAACACACACACAAAAAGAAACAAAAAAACAGTCTACCTGTACGGCCATGTTCTCGTCGTAGATTGCGCCAGCATAGGTACACAAGAATGTACCTTTGGGGATCGCATGTAAAGCCCGGATTCCCCAGCCTCTGTTGTGCGACAGTGAAAATAGCAAGGAATGAGAGTGAACCGGTTAAGGAATTCGCAGTCACACATGAAACAGCATGACCAGTTGGGTCGATAGAGAAAACGATGAGCAAAAAAGAAAGAGTGCAATCAATAGTATACAACATAAAAAAAACAATTTTTCACTTGTTCGACTAACTTTCTGCTGGTTTTGAACACTTGTAGTTTGAACCATAAACCTTGTTGGACAACGCGATTACTGCAACGTCGATCGCACTGACACTTTGGGTTACACTCATAGATCCCACCAACAGTGAATTGGGATAAACGACGATAGCGATAACCAGCCTGTGCATCCACCATTCCACTCGGATTGGTCAGAGAGCTCGCCTCGGCTGAAATTAATGATCGGATAGAAACGGATAAATAACCTGTGTCATGGATAGCTATCAAAACGGAAAGGAATGTAGGTTACCTGTTAACTGTTGACAGGCGCACTTGGTCCGGTCACGACAATTGTCTGTACAGTCGCAACATACAATGAAGCTGTCATCGGTGAGTAATGGAACTTTGCCCATCGGCTGCCTGTGGGGAATGTAGTCAATGAAGCCGAGAACTTCATTATCCACACTATTGACACAAGGAACCGGCACGTTTTCTTTGCCATAGGAAATATCCGTAATATTGGTCAGTGTCTGGCAAAAACATAAGGGACACGACAGTAAAATGCTATTCCGATGATTAGATAAAAAAAGGTGTGACGTCCACAATTTGCTGTAAACTAAATCATGGTTGATATCCTTAGAGTCCAGAGAGCTAGCTGACCTTATGCGTATTTGGTATTTTTCGAATAGCACAACGTTAGACAGTACAACGGTCTACCACCAAAGTAAGAGAGCGCTCCATGGAAAACGATTTTGGCAGAAAGTTGCGGATAAGTAGAGCCAGTGTTGGATAACAAGCTCACGGAGGATGTCAACCGGCTTGCGTACTTAGGAAGCTGCAGCAACAGTGGAAGTAGCACAGAAAATGAAACAAGAACCGGTGTATTCAAATGGTCTTCGTTAAGTAGGTCATCTGCGATCTAAATAATTGTATGGAAGACTGAACAGTTTGTATCGACGCTCTAACTGAGAGGCGTAAGATGTGAGGTAAAACAATGATAAGCTGGTATAGAAAAATGAAAACATCTGACAGTCGGTTATCGATTATGGCCTCTCGAACTGCAGTCCTCGAAAATCACGGATTCTGTGTTGAGGATGCTGGGAGACATTTCCAGTGACTGGGCTCAGCGGCTTAAATGTTGTTGCTTGAATGCATAACCTGTGAAGTCATGAAAATCAACCAAGAGGGCAGTGAAAGCCGTCTTGCTGATGCCACTCTACTTACACATGCAACTTGGTTGTTTGTCAGTACGGTGGTACCGAATACTTGCCAGAAGTTAAGTCCAATGGATGTTCCGCCTTTCAATTTTAAACTGGGGCCAGTCGTTAGTTTTCATAGTCGTATGGGAATTGGGCACTAGTACCAACCACAATGATAATCATCCCCATAATCAGCAAAAATAAAAAAAAACGAGTGGTGGCTACTTTTGGTGCATTACTAGAAAGTCAATGGCTCCAAAATAATGTTTTTGGAGGATAGGATAGGTTATCGGAGAGCAGGTCATCGTAGTAAATTTGATAGACAACGGTTTTAAATCGTTAACAAAAAGCTTCAAGAAACGAAAGCACATCCCAAGGTTGGTAGATAAACGGCGCTATGTATATTTCGTCGCAAACATTACGTACTGGTCATTATGAGCCCGTCATGAACAAGGAAGCACAAGTGGCAGCAAATGGTATCAGGTTTGACGTGTAGTGGGCATCATGAGATGATGTGAGGAAAGTTTACTTCTCCAAAAGGTACTACCGTGAACTCTACTGAAATGGGAGCGTTTTTCTCACTGTACCAAAATAAAAAAACCTACAGAAACATCTAATGTATCGGTTCTTAGAATACGATCAGCATTCGTTTAAAAGTCCCATAAATGTACTCAGGCAAAACTATCACTCTGTTTAACTGAGCTGACCAAATCCATCATGCATGATAATTTAAAAGCAGCCTTGGGCGCTTGTTGTGACCACAGAAGACGCTTGGCCTGAGAACCCACTTGCTCCGCAAACTCCCGTATAAGTCCTGTTAAAAACCAAACTACAAACGCGTGTACTCATTTGCACGTCAGACATGCATTCACGTACGCCATCGTCATTCGCCTTGGTGGGACTTCTGCCGTAGAGAGTACACACTATTCTGATAGTATATTCTTGTCCGTCGTCTTGCTGACGTTCGGAACTTGCTCTTTTGTTCCTGAATGTCGTCTGTGGGTAATATACTACTCGTGAGTAGCATACTACCCACAACGAAACTGCCTGTCATACAACACGCTTAAGTGTCCACGTGTCCAGTGGCGCCAACGGGTACACAACGGTCGAACCGGAAAACTAAATGTTTAGAAACGACTGCGGAACAAGCTTAGCAAGATTGTAAAAATGCCTACACTTAGTCGGGTAGTACAGGAAAGAGGCAGACTGATTGTTTGACAGGATGGGAGTACTCATTATCAGAGCGCGAAATGCTAGGTGGGTAAAACGATCAGTCGGTAAAGAGAAGAGAAAACAGCTTCAGTATGTAAAACAGAGTAGGCAGCACCTGCTCACTGGGCGGGGGCCCTAAGGACAAATCCGGCAACCAGAAACATATACGCGGGCCTATTTGTATTTTAAAAACATACCTACATAACTGCTCACAGTAAAGTATTCCATAAAGCAATACGAAAACGTTCTGATTGACCGAACGTGTTCTAGGGATACTGGTTAAAGCACCGACACGGTATCTGCAGATCACTGTGATTCACTCTAGATAAACAAATGTCTGACCACCAGAAAATTAAATTGAATTCACTGTTACCACTGATTCAAGCAAAGTAGAAAAAAACACTAAAATTCACTGCCGTTTTGAGAAGCATGTCACAGAAACTCACATTCTCCGCGCGGAATTCATTGTTGATGGACAAATCTGGGTCGAATGAAAATAGATCAGTTGTCAGTTTGCTGTCGGTACGGTCTAGAAACCGTTGAACCTCATGCATGGAGCGTAGTTGTCGACCGCATGGAGCATTATAAACAATGAATTGTCTCCCGAAATCATTTGGGTAACCAACTAACATGTACCTGCAAGGAGGACAACAGAGTAAAGAGGTTCAAGACACGATTTGACGGTGATGAAGAAAACAGCATCCGTCTGTCTCAACATATTATTGTACTCTTGAGATTATTCCATAACTTTTGCTGTGGCTAAATAATTTCAACCCGACACTTGAAGTTACTGAAAAGACAGATATTGATGTCATTCATTTTACTATGCGTACAATAAACAGACTACAAAACAAAGCTAAAGACAAGCTTTCCGGAAAATCCTAACGGCGCACAGTAAAGAAACAGTTATCACACGGAATTTCCTCTACGGTGACACATTCGAGATGGCTCGGTGATAACCAGGGTGAATATATGATACTATAGGGGAGTTGAGCTACGATAAACTCAGCTTTAGATTGAGTAGTCTGGTAGTATAGAGACGTGGTATCCAATGTGTCGAACAGTAAAAAACGTTTGATGTGACAGGGGAGAAAGCGACAAACTGAATACAAGGATGCACATACATATGCAGACACATGAAAATCAACTAGGAGCACACAGACAGAACACTGCACGACAGACGGCACATGTAGTACTGCCAGTGTTCCAATGGCAAACTCTAACGGAAGTGAAACTCATTTCTGATGCTTTATTTAGAAAAGGAAGTGGCTAAACGATATACCTGTCAACATCACTAGATTCGCGTCTTTTGAGTTCACTGTCACATGATTGAAGGGAAACACACCACAAAAAAGTATGGGAGAAAAATAGGTGATTAAACGAATCGGTAATTGTCTGGATGCAAGTGCACCACCAGTTATGGTGAGGTGTCAAGCTGGGCAACGTTTGCAACAAGCGATGAGGGCAATCAAAGTCCACAATTTGGCATGCGTCAACTATCAACTTTGCCGAGGACGTCTGTCTGTCAGCGAAACCATTAGCATGGCAAGTGACATACTCATCTATAATAAATCCAAAAGGTCACACCACTGGGCGGAACATCTTAAGGGCTAGTTTAACTTGTTTTCTGCTTCTCTTGTGTTACCGCCACAACTTGTAATGTAGCACCCTGGTCGGTAGATTTAGAACCATCCACTGAAATTGAGGTTCGCAATTGCATTTTGATTCTCAAACGTAATAGGGTTGCTGATCTAGATGACCGCGTGCTAGCAGTTTTTAACCGTGAGGAAGTGTTAATGGAGGCCTAAACTCAGTTGTTTCAACTTCTGTGGACGACGGAAAACATTCCTCTCTCCTGGGGTAACTGGATAGTAGTTCACAAGTGGGCCAGGAGTTATTGCGAAAACCGTAGGGAGATTGGCTTAATCTCAGTCGTAACTAAGGTTGGTCTCCCGAGCTGAGGCCATCGCGACTTGTAAAGTCGATGACTGAAGACGTTGGATGAGGTGGCGGCTATTCGAGGTCAGTGAAGCCAATGCTACCGTTGTTTGTCCGAGTTGTCTGTGAAGTGGGTGTATGCGCAGCAGTGAGAAACGTATGCATTAGCTTTAACGATGATACCTTATAGCTCGGCTGTTTGTTCATAAGGTGTAGGCACCCTGGTGTTGATTGTTTGAGTATAGACACAGTCATTTTTAGCATCAAGGACTTTCTCCTCCTTCTTGTTACCTGGTGGGGCTAGATCATCTCTTTCCGACTGTATGACAGAAAACATCAGCGTGAACCAATGATGTACTGCTGTTTCCGACGATGCTGATAATGATTACTCAAGAGAATATTCAGACTATGAATACTTCAAGACCACTCCAAAAATTAATCCAACAGGTGGGAGACCAGACTAACAGTGTGAAGTGATCAGAAAGCTCAGCTGCTAAACTGTGTGGGTAACCCGACCGCACCCATCCATTGTCTAAACAAAAGCTGCAGAGTGGCCACGTTGCATATATGACGGAGATGATGAAAAAACAACAAACAGGCATTCAGTTTAGTCAGGAACAGGTCAACATTCGAGGTTACAGAGCGTAGCGTGGATTGCACACAAACGGCCGGAGATAGTATAATCGCAGTGGGTGTGGACTAAGTAACAGTGCGTGCCGATGAATACAAGTTGAAAAGAGCGACAGCAAATTACGAGTTAGCACTTCAAAGTGTAAATACTGTGATATTATCATCTCAAATGGTCCGAAAAGTAGGTAAGGTACATATAGTCTGACAATTTCTACACGCTGAGTGAGGGACTCACCACTTGTGGTAGTACCTCAAAGGTCCATGCACACATGACGTTAGACAAGGTCCCGATCAATATGTCCAAGCAGACGGCAAGCTCAGCGCCGTCAACGCTGGTAAATATCTGGATGATACCTTACTCCGCGCACTGATAAACAGGATGAATTCGAAACATATTCGTCGGAGACTTTCGGGACGCAAAACCCTAGGTTTAATGGCAGCTATCGATCAAACAGTATCACTCAACATGGTTCAAAACAAGCCCGATCATTTCAGCGCCTAAGCATGTGTAACCAATGTGGCGGCATTGCTCAAGTGAGCTATACTTGTGGTTCCATTGAGCGCTAGAAAACCAGTATATTCCTTCATTGTACACAGCTGAGAACAAGGCCGGCGTCAAGCAAAAGGCCCTTCTTGCAGAGCTTGGGGTAAAAAAAATGTCATTTTCAAAGTCTGTCGACCCAGTATTGATAGTGAATGCGTAGCAAATATATCGAGTTCAATTATCAATCATTAATTCGAAAACACCCGCATGTTTAGCCGACGTTATCACGGTTATCTATGTTAACGGAACCTCACAGAGATAACCTATTTATAACAAAAGCTCAAAGGCAAAGTCACACGCATCCGGTGGCATGTAGAAGATATGAAATTACTCATTGTTTAGGTCTCCATTCGTTTAACATCACCGATGGGCATTATTCTTATCGCTAGATAAAAAGACTAGTTTAGCGTCTGACCCTCAGTTCCTTCACATCTTTGTACATATGGTGAGCACGGGCGTTCGTAGATGAAAATGTTGCTATGTTTGTACACTTGTGTACCTCCAGTCGTTTATCCTGATATCATGATTACCACGTGTTATGTAGTTCACGGTACTCTCAATCCCTTCTTAGCTCTGCATAGTTGCTGGACCTGTCTTGTATTGCGCTCATGAGCTTTCCCCATCCATGTGCTTTGTTCCAACGGTCTGTCAGATAAGGTTGAAGATGACAGTCGATAAACATCACCTGATCGATTTGGCTGGGCTATCTGACTCGAAGGGTTACTCTCCATGTTTGACTCGCAAGGGCGACAATCGAGTAGATTGGTTTGTGCCATCTAGCGCTGCATGTATATTCACGACTACGGATTTCCAATGGCCCACCGCTGTTCCCGAACACGTTGTTGTAACAGACAATTTGCCTAGGAACAAACGCTGTTGAGGCCAACAAACATTATCCACTTTGATGTGCTATTAATGGTACCGTATCTTAGCCTGCTAAATTGTTGGTTACCTCGATAATGAAGATACAAGTGGTTTAGTCGATCAGAGCGATCTCATTAATCGCACAATTTCCGCAAACTACACGTGATATGTGACTTTCTTTCCAAAGGTAGTGAACAGACATTTTCACTCTGTGTTATCATCGCAACAGATGTTGCTTCTTCGAATCTTGTTATGAATCTCTCCGTAAACCACAAACTGATACTCATAAAAATCCAGACACCACAGCGTTAGACGTTACTCATTCATTTGAGCGGAAGTGGTAAGAAAGGTAACAAAAAATAGTGTTGAGCCATCTGAAGTTCCTTGATGCACACAAGCAATCCTTGTCATCAAAAAAGTTCAGAAAAAGCCGAAAGTGAATTATTAGCGTCGAACTAGTGACCACTTCATTTGTATTAACACCTGCGTTATCATAAACAGGGGGTATGTTGCTGTTGAGTAAATTAAAAGATTTGTCAATTTTAGGGGGGACCTGTTTGCGAAAAATCTAGGATTCAGCTGAATACGAATCAGTGACAGGAACAAAATGTTCAGACGCGATAAATACTCTAATAACGCGAGCTGCGAAGCGACAACAGAGAGGCACAAATTTCACATTTGAACTAAGTTGCATGATCTTGAAGGAGATTTTTGTATACTCGCATCTTGTTTAATGTTTGGAAAAAATGAACGGAAGCGGTTAATGTTGTCTTACCATATTTTTCTAATGGCTTCAAAAAAGTAGATCGCTTAACCCACTAGGCTGTTTGGAGTCTTTCATTCAGATTATCTTGAGATGACATTAAAAACGATGATCCGCCTTCATCTTGAGCTAAACACCCAAGCTTACCGCTTCCATTTAGTGAAGGACATTGTTCCTACTGACGAGGTGCAAAAAAGAACAATCTCATCCAAATAGGTAGTATGGACAGGGGCAGTTATCAATACACTACCGACATGCTAGAAGAGAGAATCTTAACATACAGGATTCCTCATGAATTTTAATATCGATCAAAAAATGTACTTTTACCTGATTGAAACAGCCGTCTAAAGGGAAATTCAATTGTCAGACTTGCACAGACTGCTGCTCTGGTGTCCAATATAAAAAAATACCTACCACAGTCTGTTGCAACAACGCAATGAGCAAACAAATTTAAGCACAATCTTGACACGCATCACGTAACTAGGCTAAACTTTGAGAAAACCTGACCATCTGATACATAATCGCAGTGATGATGGGCTCAATTTTTCAGTTACTGTTGGTCAGATGCTCTTTGATGCAGGTTGAAGTATGCATCATACGCCACGGTTATTTTTGTAAAATGTACATCACTCGCAGTCCCAACAATACTGGGTTTCTGAAACGAAAAATATCCACTGACCTCTATTTTCTTTCCGAAACGCCCAACATATATTCAGATTTAGAAGAGACAGAATTGTAAAAATTCTGGGCTTCGGTCAGATTCAAACATGTGACAGAAGGAGCATGCCGAAACGCGGCAAGCGTTCTGTCAGGAGAATCACGATTTAGATGTACATTAACACCCCCAGCTTTCCTCAGTCTGTAGATTTCGCGCGAATCCTGATATGAGATTAGTATACAGTCATCAGCATACACAGTAATACATCAGTGGTTCACACTGATGCTTAACTACCACAATGATGAGAATAAATAAACTTACAATTTCTCTGAATATTTTCTGGAACTTTACACGTCGTTCAATAACGTAAGGTCATACTCCTTGCGACCAGAGCTAGTAAGGAATGGTGCCCCCAAAAACATTTTCACATTACACCGATGAACAGGTCTACGTCAGTCACACCACCCATACTAGTACATGTCATGCCAACTGTAGTGAACAGATAAACCAGAATTTAACACTGTCAAAACTTTGTTCGAACTCAAGTGACTTACATTACTGAGAGTCTCAATAGATGAGTAGAACTGCGTGGCGATCAAGCAACAACTTGATCAAGAAATATAAAGACCTGACTGATCCGATTAACAAACTGAGTAGATGTTGCCTGTCCGGTTGGGGTTCTCGTGATCAGTAAAACCGCTTGTTAGAGAAGCCGAAATGATAATCATCGCAGTCGGTGACGCACACGCATCCTAAAACTTCAAATCTTTCCTCTTAGCCTTGTTTTTATCCGTTTTTTGTACTTTTAACAGATAGGAAGTTATTCCCGCGTCAGTGTGGCGGTGAGTGGCTGCTTTAGCCATGGTACCTTCCGGTCAGGCTTATAGCCATTATGATTGAATAGAAGTAATCACGGACCAATACAAAATCACAATAAAATGCTAAGCGGGCCGTCTTCTGAGTGTGGACAACTATTACGGAGTATTCTACTGTAACAAACTCTTCGACAGATGTGGGACACGGCAGGTAAAATGAGGTTTTGTCGATGTGAAGAATCCTCTTCTAAAATTATTCAAGTTAATCGAAATATTCTTTGGTCAACATCACATGTTGCCTTTGAAGTTACATATTCAAATAAGTGCTTATTTTTGTTAGTACTTGTTTGAACCAAAAAGCAATCACTGTTATTCACGGCAAATGCCGTGAGTAATTTAGTGTAGTTTGTCTCAGTGTTGTGTGCAAGCAAAGACCACTGCGATCCGCAGTAAATCTACTTGTTTAATGGCTAACGTTCTTCAACCAACAGCTAACGATTCAAGATTAGTCGTCATTCAAAATATCTAGTAAAGCAATTAGCAGTTATTTTTACGTGGACTTGATTTAGTCCTCACCTGCATGTATTTTACGTAACCATAGATTAAAAAAATTATAAACGCAAACGATCTTCAACAAATTATTTCGTTAGACAGAAACGCTTTGTTGTTAAGCGTTCAAGTCAGTAAGTATAACTCCTATAATTAATTAAATCAATTTCATATTTCCACGCCACACTGACGGTTTGAATGTAAAGTTTAGAAAAGAAAACCAAAACCTGGAGCAGTCACAGCACTGATAATTACAACAATGTCAAAACTGAAATATAATTGCTCACTTTTAACTTTTGAGGTAAGCAGCTTCAAAAAAAAGTGTCGCGGAAAAGTAAGTTGGTGAATTCTTCAATGTAAAAGAAACGTTTGAACCTCAGTTGGCCTCGAACTAGTGACAGGAATAGCATGTCTTAACAACACCAGCGATCCACTAACTGAGGACCAACACAAGCTAAGGGAACAAAAAAAATTTAGGAGTGGACTGACTTAGTTATCCATTCTTACACATGTGTCACATAGAATCCACCAAATGAACTAGACAAGAATTCAGTATGACAACATTGTGAACTTGTAATAAAAATAAAATTAAAGCTGTGTGCGGTTTTCAAACATTAACGTAAAGTCAACTTCGGGAAGTGAGTGACCGAAATCAGTTTTATCGACTGAACGAGGGAAGAAGGAATAAGAACGAAGAAAGTGCTTATGCAAACGAGATAATTCTTAAAAAAATTATTCTATTAGCATCGATAAAAAAAACTGTACTTATTCTCGAAATTCTGCCCATAAGTTCGCATATGAGGCATACGAAGACGGAAAAGCTATTATCCATCTCAATCAACTCGACTTGTATTAGGCAAACTGAATGGTTTCTCACTAAAAACAGAACACTGTTTCATCGGTCGGTTGATATCTATCTTGATAAAGCATGAAGGAAACAGGTGTTCGTTCAGTATACTTCAGTTCTCCGGACCAGCGTGAGAGTACTCGAGTGGTCAAGTCATAAATATTCAACTCCAGTACTCAGTTAGAGCGCATACAGTTAAAATCAATCGTCTCAACTAGGTCACTAAATTTCCATTGCCACCATTTCTTTGAGTGGTCTGTCTGGTTATTTTTTACGTTTAACTTGCTCGTATGAAGAGTTTCGCGATTGCACGCAACAACAGTCAATCACACGTCACTACGTTAAGATGCGGTTAATTGCATTACGGGGCATAACAGAGAATTGCGGATCAATCGATCCCACTGTTCCGTTGTAATCCTATGTGTCACACAAGCCACAGATGATACAAGTGATATACGATATATAGAAGTTTGTTTAAAGCATTATATACATATACATGTATGACATATTTTGTAGATATTATACACAAACAATATAGATATTACGTACAAAAAGTACATATACATGCATATATCTATATAAGATACGATGTGCATTCAGTCGCATCGAGACATTTATATTAGGTATATAAAACATTACTATATTACAATCCAGTTGAACCATATTATATGTACGCATCCAAATATAGCATTAAACAGTTGTAACCAATTAGATTCGTTCGAACGATCCACTTCCAACTGTCCACCCACCGAATGAACCATACTTCATCTGGCCGTAAAACGATCGAGCAGTACGGTATAAGTCGCGTACTTATGTGAACTAGCCACTGGACAGCTTACTAGGATTAGACCTGCATACAAAACGCATGTCAACAAAGGACTAACACTTGTGCGATTATTCTGATAAACTGAGCTGTCGGGGCAAATATGTGTCCTTTATCTCAGGGT
Organism: Paragonimus heterotremus; assembly: GCA_013368495.1. Taxonomy (NCBI): domain Eukaryota; kingdom Metazoa; phylum Platyhelminthes; class Trematoda; order Plagiorchiida; family Troglotrematidae; genus Paragonimus; species Paragonimus heterotremus. The sequence goes on from LUCH01017293.1 coordinate 43,878, forward strand.
GTAGATTTACATTTTGAATTTTTTTTAAATAGGATGAAATTCCACGTTTCACCGTAGCTGCGCTCGTACCGATTATCGATGTTCTAGGCCTAGATATGTGTTGTATATATCTTCAATCAACCACAAGAGAACATTACCCAAACTAGAAGTCTGGCGGACAAAAAGACGAAAAAAAAAACAGACTGACCTCAACCAACCAGCATGAAATGGTATTTCCAATGGGTTTAAACCCTTGTAATCGAACGGATCTTCAGAAACCAGATCCATGGATGGAGGCCGTCTCAGCAGCAGACAAGAAGGGTTGCATTTGTGAGGAGCTTGGAGGAGCATAAGGGAGAACAACCGAAATTAATAAACATAATTGTCCGTGAGAGAGGATATACACTACTGACGGTCTCTAACGAGGGTGGAACCCGAGCACAGTACTTTTTCGGAAGAAACTGACTGGGACTTCTATGGCAATACGAACGCTGCAACCAATTGAGAGACATTCCATCTATATAGTTTAACCACTAAACACTGTTCGTCATGCGGCCGATATGATCCACCTCAGTTTAGCTTTTGTACCATCAAACACTGAGAATTAGGAATGAACTGTAACGCGAACCAAATGTATCGGATAGACCATGGATAGAGCCGACGTACTGAAGAGGAAAATTCTAAAAGGAACATCCCCCCCAACTAGTGCCCGGAAAGATTGGCAAAATTAGGCCAAATGTCAATGAACTACAGACATCTCAGGGATGAACTGATTTTTAATTACAAAATACTCCACACACCAGGTCATTTAGTGGTACATCTACTGAATAAGAATGAACGTATAAGAGGTCACTCGTTAAAACTGAGTAATGAAACAGGCAGGTTGCTTTATGGACAGAACTGCTTCACACTTAGTATCTGTTCACACTGGAATGCATTGCCCACTCCAATAGTCACAGATGAAACAGTTGGAGGTTTTAAAATATTACTCCATCGGCACATAACTGAGAGACAACTGGCGCTACCAGTTTCCTAACCGCTACACCCGCTCAATCTCACAGCCCAATAACTGTGTACGTTTCAATGTGTGCAGTTTCAGTGCGTTTTAGTTCTTGTCGTTGAAATGACTGCAGTCAGCAAGTTCATTGAGCTTACCTGCTATCTAACTTCATTCAGTGTTTCATCATACTTATAAACCGTCCAACAAAATTTTTCACTGACCAGCACAGGGATAAGAACGCACAAACAATGATCTTTCTCTTTCATATAACAATCTATGAATTTATCATCGAAAAAGTACTGAAAGTCACTATACCTATAACTCAGTGATGACGTATAGGCGACTGAGTAACCGAAAAGACTACTTAAAAGGATGAAAACAGATAAGCATGAACGAAACAGCAGCAGACGCGGCTGATATATTGTATATCATTAAGAGAGAGGCAAACAAACACTCACTGTATTCTTTAGGTGAAATCTGATTGAACAGGTGATCCAAATAAGGCATAATGCTACCAGCATTTTCAAGCTCAGTTCCCTCGAAACGACCATTGGTTGATCTACGCAGACTTGCGGTCGTCCGCCGTCTTTCTGGAACAGGCTTGGCCGCAAGTGTCTCGTGTCCATTCACAGTGGAAGCCCGGTTGCCAGTGGCGGATTTCCTCGCCTTGCGTAACTTCGACGCAGATTTGTCAGTGAGGGCTGAAGTAAGACAACAAACGTGGATACGACTGACTCATCCGATGACCACCGGAAAAATCGATTGAGTGTAGGAACAATTCGGCAAGATGTAACGAAAAGCTGTGCTTGGAAAAAGTCTGATAACATCTCAAGCCAACGACATATCGTTATGCCTCTAAAACCGACAAACAACACTTGCCAGTTGTATTCAATGGAACGGACAGAATCTTCATGGTTAACAACGTAACTGTCTAACATCATCCAGGTTTTATCCGACCACTGGCTGTTTCAACAAATAAACTCCTATGCGGTAAACGTACGATTGACATACACGGTATGTGACTCCAACACCTCATATCGAACAGTATAACTTTCTCAAACACGCATTGGCAAACGACCATACCACTCAAGGTTTGTCCAACCAAAAAAAGCTAATTGGTGGGGGTCAGGATGCTAAGCATAGGAAATCTGTTCAACATCATGTCAAAATGAACCAAATTCTTGAAGCATAGTCTGGGATGGAACATACACTGACATCATACATTTATTGGTTCAGCGACAGAAAGAAGTCTCTATGACGCGACGGATAACGAAGAATGACAGAAGCAACGCGTGGCTCAGCTATTCTGCGGGACAGTTTCTCAATGAAATTGTGTACTGACAAGATAGTGCTACTCAGATAAACGGATTAGTTTATGGCCCAAACCGGACTGTTTGCAACTCAGTAGAATTCGAAATAAACCATGTTTGAGATGTTATTTAGAATACACAAGTGAAATTACGTAAGATGTACTCTGCACAGACATTATCCGGGGATACAGTTGATATGTTATTCTCCTACTCTTCTAATCCACGACCTTCACCTTAATCCAGAGAGCACAACTATTCATTCACTAATTCATAACCGCCAAGAACCCCACCAGAAAGTACTGCGGTTCCAGATGCCACTAACTGCAACGATGATATGGAACGTCACAAGAAAAAAGTGACAAGAAAACAAAGGTGGATTAAATCAAGACTCAACGTAACTATAAATGTTATAGGTGCACACAAGCCACTGACTACGGCAAGCCGTAACCTCGGACAGCATTTCCAGCCAGCGAGTTCAGTGACCACTAGTCTCCCAACCACATAGGCAGCAGCTATACAATCTATTTGACGGAATAGGTAGAGTATTCATGTTCTGAGATCACGTCGTTGTTTGACCACCCCGTGGTGCTACCCTTCAGGTTCACTGCTGTATTTCAAGGTTTACCACATTGTAGTAGGTTTCGTAAAGTTGCAGTTGTGGTCTCGACTCAGGCTATTTCGGTCACTCGTTGAGCAAGGACGGTGATAGTCGATCCGGAGATGTGTGCCCATCCACTATCTATGAATAATGGAATCTTCATTAAACCCAATTTCCAATCACATCTAGCTCGTTTCAAACTCTCAACATAGGTCGAATTAGAACTGGGAGGAAGCGGACTGGTCATACGTGGTGCATCGAAGTTTTGGGTTGGGCTCAGAGCGTGGGGTAAGTGTAACAAAATGGATGCTGCTCGTACTAATCGGAACATGGAGTAAACATCAGACTGTTTCTAGACTGGCAGGATGGTTACCGATCTCGTGCGGTTAGTCCACATTCTCAAGAGAGACCACTATGCAGTGGCATACGTCTGAGGGTTCGCTAGCAAAACAATGTAAGATGGTAGTAAACCAGTTTAATGCACACAAGCTGTTTTTTCAAACACTAAGGATAATTGTAGTGTACTACAAACCTATTTCGGTTATCAGCTGTCCAAACCACAAGGCAAAAAACAAACTGAAAACAACTCACTCACGAACCGTCGTCAGATGCAACATCAACAACGAAGAAACAATTGCATTGTGTCAGACTCTCTGATTCCTTAGGTCTTTTCATCAGCATTGGATAAGATCTGTCATTACCTTCAGTTACTGAAAAGGTCTAGCTTCTATGATAGTGTTGCCACTTTATAAGTGCATATCCATGCACCATAAATAGTAACCGCGCATCACAGCTGGTCCGGGCTAGTTTCCTTGATATGAGTGTGAAGGGTTGGAGTTTAAGTTTACTTTCTAGGATTACTCAAAATCAATACTTATGAACACTAGACATATTCAATGGAAAAAAACATAGAGGAGAGCAGCAGACGCTGTTCCCAAGCCCAAAACTGACGATCGAATGCGTATTGTTGATAGAAATGTGAAGATAAGGAACAATTAATAAGTAACTCTGCCAGACTTCCGTACATGCAAGCACTTACACGCATCCACATTGCCATACTCCACTTCCAAACGTTGATTTTGACCTCGGGTCAGTTGATCAGTGTTCATATTCTGCAATTCATCAGTAAAAAAAAAGAAAACTGACAATAATATTGCCACTCGCAATATGGTTGCAATAGTGTATCTGAAATGAAATCTGATACTACCAGAAAAGCTGAGGTGAGGCAGGAAAGAAAGCAACCATAGAAAGTAAGCAACAAATTTCGTTATTTACGACAATTTTCACCATGGATAGTTTCATCAGAGTATTCAATCCGAATTATACAAGACGCGTACAACATTGACACGGGATACATTAAGCAAAATAAAAACTGAGCAGTGTGACTATATCCAAGACTAAACAAAAGTATTCGAAAGGTCCACGTTCGAACCAGATATTTCCAACCTAAAACAAGATGGTGATAGCAACAAGTTTCCTGTCTAGTTCACGTGCACGTTGGATGGGGTTCGGCAGTCAAACCAGTCATGTAGATCGTAGGTAGTAAACTAGCTCGGATTGACTGAACCAATAGTCAACTGGATTGCCCCGAATTCAACTCGATTATATTCGAACAGAGAAGACAGAAACAGTCGTTTGTACAATATAGATCTCGACTATATTGGACACATAGGTTTGTGAATGCTTATTTGGATGATAGACAAAGAACCACAACATTAACAGCCACACTAGATGGAGTCCAGTAAAAAATGCCCACCGTCCTTTGGTATGCAACCAAGACACAGTCTACACGTGCCCCCTGTGGCCGATATTAATTGGTCATTTGATAACTCCTCCAAATGACCTCGAGGTGCGAGGAATTCACAAACCAGTAAGTTTGCAGACACAAACAAACTGCATCCAAACGAACAGTAAGTGACTGATGAAAACATATCATCACATAATACACCTAGCAAATTCACATTTACAAAAATATGTTGGCAGACGTTACCCTAGTTCTTGTGTAAACAGACTAACAGGCCAAATAACCAAAACAAAACACAGACTAAATACTGATCGTAGGCGTTGTACAACCAGTAAAAATGAATCACGGGCACAGAAAGCAGGAAACCACGTCCGTAACAGTAGCAAAGCTGAAAAGAGCAGTTTATAGCAAACCGAAACGCTCACAAGCAGAAGGCTGACTGATTACGATGGAACAAAGAGTAGAACAGTGCTGCAAATTTGCACGCAACCTACACTTTCTCATCCCTAAGGAACCAAATTCAACATCAACTGCCGTTGAATAATGATAACTCACCAGATCGTTATAAAGCGGTTCCAACCTTGTGGATCCTCTGTAGATCCATTCGCTGTGTGTAGGAGAGAAGCGAATGAGCACCAAACTAGCGTCGACTTTGTTGACAATTGCTTGAATCCAGTCACCATCCAATTCCGTCTCAATCATTTGCCCCGGTTTCAAGCGAACCATCGGACGCTATGAAGGAAAGCACGCAAAACGTTTTAATGCAGTAATGATCGCGAAACGTTTTTTATCGTCTACAGTGAGTTTGTATGCAAGAACCTACAACCGAGATAACAGCCTAGAGCAGTACTGTTTATAAGTTCCTTCACTAATCCTATACACTGTGCCGAGACAAATTACAAAAGTTACGATGTGCACATATGTAGATAATTCGATAATTTGTACTGCATCGACTTGCCTATGTGGGAGACGCCATAATCTACCTACCAATCCCAAAGTTGATAGACATGCGAGTAAGAGTCGCGATACAAACTATGGTACTGCATTCGCTGTGCTCAACGAGAAAATGCGTTTTCGTTCAACACAACGAGATTGATTGACCGGTGGTTTGGAGAGTACGAGCATACCTGTCTGCTTCCGTTCATGAACAAGAGAAGCTGTGTAAGCGCACCCATTACCAACACAGTAAAATTGTGACCAGACAATGCGTGTTCCAGAATTATGCGAATAATCAATTGCGACGAAACGTAGCCATTTCATTAAATCGCTTTCACCGAAGTTAGAAATCACCGAGTTTTGGATTCAAAAAGCAACGAATATGAATATTGTTTTACCGACGAGCAACTGACGCCAATTGATACAAGAAATAGTAGAAATCGAAGGTGATTCAGAAATCTCAAACTTATAAGAGTTGGTATAGATTACGGAACTGACCAGACTTCCCAGGGTGGAAGGTCAAATAGTTCACAGTTGTCGCGAAAACTTAACTGAAAAAAGGTGCTTGAATAACACAGAGTCGTTCTACCTTTAAATAACTGTACGGCCTATAAGCGTGCCTGTCTTACCAATATGGAACTGCTATAGTTGCTCCGGAGTATGGCAGCGAGACATCAGCCTATGGAAGTGAGCATCACTCAACGTCTGAAAATTGAGGCCAAGAATGTTATTCAATAAGCCCAACTGTCTCAACAACTCATGCTTTCATCATGTTTATAGGTCATTCCAGAGGTCGAACGCAAGCCGTGGAAAATCACGGAGTACCGACGACGGAAACCGATGAAACATTTAGTCTTCAACACGGTTATGCAAAATAAAAGATTTCTGATTACGTAGGTGTTTGAACTGTTTCGTATTCCTAATAGACTGGCTGGTTGGAGTGGGGTATTTTTAACGTGTTACAGACCACCTCACATACTGAATACCTCCCCAGAGCAGGTACCTCCTCGGAGCGAGCAAATTTGGTCGGCTTTTAGATCACCTTATCTGATGAATTAAGTGATTTTTTAGCGAAGGACCACAATTTTGACTGGCCACAACCGCACCATGCTCATAAGGTTTTGACTGACAGAAACGGACGTTATTTCTAAGAGAGCATAAATCCACATAAATGTTTGGTAGTGATTTATGTTGCAGATGTTCGAAGACTGTCGTATTGAATAAGTGCCTTGAATCTCCAAAGGAGCCGAGTTTTAACATAACCTAGAGAAGAAATTTCACGGGAGAGAGAAAAAGAACAATGCAACTCGCACAAATAGGGCTCTCCACTAGAACAGAGAACTGACCTGTGGATATTGCGCCAAATAGCGTTTAATAAACTCTTGCGATCCTTCGGTAGCTTCGCGCCAGTTCTCTTTGGCTGATTAGCAGATAATACAGGATGTAAAAATACGAGACTCACATTGATGACATATGCGATAGATTTCATTCGGTGGAGAGTATTGTGTGTAACCATCATCAAAGAACAACAAATATCTGGAAATCAATAGGATGAGAATCCACAGACAACTCACCTATGATTGTTCCGCTCACTAGGTGGCTCGGCAATCAAACCAGAGTAATAACCAATTCCACCATTCTCATCGCGGTAGATTGCTGTGAAGTTAAAAAAAAAACGAAAAAATATTATTATGTACAGGCAGAAAAACAATACCACCGGAGGTATCCTCCTTCTGCTTCTTTCTCTCTATATCTAGTGAGTCCTTGTTTTTCGCGTTCCTTTCTTTACGTTCCATGTATCAGATTGTGGAATGGCGTGACACCCACGTTTTTACTGCAGTATGATGGCTTAATTTCCCAGCCCTAAACATGTGGAATCTTGTTGCCACTCAGCTTGCTGTGCTTTGTGACATTCTAGGGACTTGATCTCAAGTAAGACTTCTGTTTCCGAGGGCGGAGAAGTGTAAACAGATAAATGAGCATAGGCATAGCCCGAAAGCGTAGTCAATGGCGCGGGAGGCTAGTTGAACTGCTGATTGAAATGATCAGCCTGGCGTCCTAAACGTTGTTGCAGATTATGAATAGGTTCATCACTTTTTATTGATATTTATTCAAACATTGTAGAGCATTCAATTTCGGGGAAAATGCAAACTAACCGGAATTCACTAAATTCATCGCTGTCAGGTAGTATATGCAAAACAGTAACAAGGTCAAGCGAGGATAATGAAGTTTTCATGCAAACTCGCCTACTCATTTTTTAGTAAGTGTGACAGAACGTCGCCCAGCACGGTTAAGAATAAGGGTAGGAAATGAGATAGCAAGTGAGCCAGAGTCACACATTTGGATTCATTGAGTCATCGAAAATGGTTTACAAAGATCCAGGCAACCGACCACAGGCAGTCCCAAGGCGTTAGTGTGCAACACCCAGGCGATTCACATTCGATCACGTAATCTAAATCTGCGGTCGCGTCCCTGATCTCCCGTAGCCAACGATTAGGTTCCCATGCCCCCGTGTTGACGGATCACAAGTGACAAACTTTGTTCGTGAGTCACACAATTGAAGGCACAGTTTGCATTAAACATCGCAAAGTCAAAACGTACTTTTTGGATATGTTACAGAGAGGTATTGTCCTGTTGACGAGAATGTTTTCCAGCGTATACAAAGAACTGCTTATAAAATAACAATAATTCTGAGGTTTAACAGAAAAACTGTTCGCCTCTGTAACCACCAACAATATACAAAAATACATGGTCATTTACAGCAACAAATTAATCCAGAAAACACCAGCAAGAATATTGATCCTTAGCACTCCACTGAAATTGATACGTGACAAGCCAATTGGGATATAACCGAAGTCCGCTTTACAGAGCGATCCTTGCTTCATCTTCTATCCCATCTTTCTGTTTCTTACAACTATGGAAAAGCCTGCACTTGCGAGACACCGATCAGTCAGAGTAGAGCTACAAACTTACACAGCAACCACATCACACACGAATGCCCTAAGGTATGTCCTACAGTGTGTGGTATTATAATACTTGAACTATGCAGCAGTGATTAAATGCCCCGTAGGTTAGAGGTTGTGGTAACTTTTGAAAGTGGGGAAATTATCTTACAACAACAGTAATGTCCGGAAGACCACATATACAACCTATTTATTGTGTGGTGCCATACACGAACATCAGAGCGTGACACGCCTCAGTGCGTTGGTTTTATCGAACAAGGCTAAGTGATGTTCACAAACGAATATAGGTAACTGCATGGGGGGAAATTGATAATTGTTCAGAATAATAGTTCTATCGGCCAGGTTATCGTAAGTGATCTGGTAAACACAGAAAAGAGCACGGTTACCTGCAAAGACGCGTTGAGTGTCCGTGCGACTTGGAAAACATTCATAAAATGAAAACCATCTGAGTTTACCAATTTCAGATGGTGAATAGCAGTGATTCTATCGGCAGGTTGAACATGTCCCCTTATTTGTTCCGGATTTAAAACGAAGAGGACGCTTCAGCCAAGGTTGTATCACCGGTAGTTCAATAGTTAGATCAGTAAAACAATAAACATGTTGAGAAGCACGATATATAACTTAAATTGTAAATCAACGGTTCGCTAGCTTTTAACAAGGCTTAGCTAAGCTCGGCAGCACCGATTAACTACACAGGTTAGTTACATAAACGTACAACGTGATCTCTTTCATTGTGCTGAAATCTCTGGCTTTAGACTATCTCAACAGAAGGACGACCGGTAAATTCATATCCCTAGAATGAGGAGCTCGTCTTTTTGACGACTTTACAAACAACTGACATGATTCGGTACTAATACGCCTGTAAGTTCATACTTACCGACGGCCCTTCAAGATTAGAAAGATCTAGAGTAGAATAATTCCCTCATTACAGAAAATGACAAACGTGGAAGGAAAGCCCCATTAAAAGGTAGAATGAAGTTCAACCTACAGACAACGCGTGCTCCAACAGGATACTTTTGTTTCAATTCAAATGCAGAATTGGCCAAAGCGATTGACGCCAATGTGGCACTACATTGTTCCACTTTCGCACCAGGTGCGACATCCAAGCTGATTTGATAGACCGTGGCGTTTGGATCTGGCAGGCGGGCGACGTTCTCGTCAACCACGTTCGAATGCGGTAGCACGGCGATCACGTGTCCAGGAAACCATGTATCCCCGCCCTTACGACAGAGTACAGATTGTCCGACGGCCAGCGAGCTGAGAAGTAAAGTATAGGATCATTAATGCTTTTGAACCCTATGGAAAATTTTTGCTTCAATGTAAGATAAACATCTCAAAACGTCCAAATATGATAAAGAACAAAGGCACAAAAGCCAATTCAACTGTCACAAGCGCAAAAGGTTAGCAAAACAATGTCGCTTGATAACAGGAACGTTTGAACGCTTAAGTAATACAAGTCTGTTTGGTTAACTGAAAGCCTATGACCCATTAGAAAATGAGAACTCACAGGCCAATCAACAGTTCAGAAGGTTGAAGTGTACGCCAAACATCTTTCTGAGGTTGTCCAGATACGCTAGTAGGTACATCGCTGTTCAAGAGGAAAACGAAAGCAATAATTTGATTGGAAGGCGACATTGAGAGTAGAAGATAGAAAAACACATTAAGACTACCACCAAAGTGTTAAATGAACAAAAACATGGTTTGCAGCCTGTTAAGATGAGATGATGAACAACACCGTAACTTGTCTCCTGAGCACAACAAGATATGACGAACGCAGTTTCACTTTTATCTTCATCGATAACAAAACACTAGTGCAAATGTAGGTCCAGTTTTTCTTCCAGGCTGGGGACCTCGTGAAACAGAGAATCGGTGGCAGCTCACCGAATTCAGAGACGTGAATATGGTTGTTGTTTGGCAGAGTTGTCTGTGACGGAAATGCACTTAATAATGCCTCATTTTCACTTATGGCTGGGCTGTTTGCTTGCAAGGTGTACGGACTTTGATGTTTAATGTCTGAATATAGACATAACTATTTTTAACAGCTAAGTCCCCCTCATCTTTAGTGCTTTTTTCTTCTTCCTTCCGGCCAGGTCTTACTTTTTTCCTCATGGCTGTTTGGCAGTTACGCATCAGTGGGAACCACTGATGTACTGCGGTCTATAATGATGATGATGTATAACCATCACACCATCATGAAAAAACACCCAATTAAAAAGTGAACAGGAGGGAAGGATGGGAGTTAAGGCAAAGGAAACGCATATCTCAACTCACACTAGTAAAAGCAAATGGCCTACACGTTACAAACGAACGGCCAGGCTGTAAACGACAGTAAAATAACATCTACGAGACAGCTGCCGTGTGAATGTTTGCGTTCTGCGTCAATCACTATCCTTACGTCATAGACAACTAAGCAAAACAAGGACGACTGTCACACAAGTGAATCCCATTAACTACCATCTTCTTACCGTCTCCAGTCACAGGCCGTAAGTAGCAAAGCGCCCAGCCCGGGGAATGACTGGGATCTGAAGTTGATAACCTACTTACTTCTGTATCTGCGACAAGTCGTCATCCATCCAACTCCGAATTTTCGCCAGTCGCCTACGGCCTAGGTGGTGTTCCCAGCGGCGGACAAACAGTCTGAACTCTCAGTACATCATATAACCATCCAGGAGCATACATTCTTGGAAAATAGGTGGACGGATGCATTGGACCCATATCCTAACCGCAAAATTGTTTGTCAGTTGAGTCCATCCCGAGCGAGCGGCTGGACGCACACATCAATGGCCAAAAACCTGAGGACAGTCTATATTATGCAAATATGGTAGCATTCATTTTTGTAGCCAAAAAGACAGACTGATTATCTAACCAGTAACAAAAAGACAAAGCAGCAACAGTTTACAAAAACCAACCAATTTCTTATGTATATTTACGACAAAATCTCATCTAATAATAATGGGGTTGTAATTATTAATGTTGCAAACGGAAAACAAAAAGAGCCACATAACCAGTTTCTGATGGTTACAAGGTGGACCAAACGTACCTAACAGAAGTTTCAATTACTTCCAAGTCTTCATCTTCTTTCGCTAGATCAATTATCCGATTGTCAAACAAACGAACAACACGCCCGAACGAGCTAAAAGCCAAAACAAATTTTCACAAATGGGGACGCGAACAGAATATACTTGACTTGAAGATTCTGCATATCAGACACAAGATTGTCCAGTTTCGTTTTCATGTTCACAACATTTGCCTGCAATTCTTCTTTCTCCTGTTCAAGCGCTTCCAAACGTGACTTCAGACCGAGTTGTGCCAAAACTTCATGTAAGACAGACATGACGCCACACTCTTCTAGGGCGACTGGTAGTCTCTGTTCTATTATGTGCTGTTTTAGAGTGTAGTCAGTAACTGAAACATAACTTGTTTTGAAAAGTAAATCAAAACCTACCGTCATCCAGCTCTGTCTTATATTTCAGCGCGATGTAGGACATCACAAATTCAAAAACCTGGCTCATATTAAAAGTTCTGTAGATTAGATCCGTAACATCCGCGAGCATAGTATTTTGGTTATTTTGACATGTAATTGCAATCGGATATAAAGATGTTACCACAAATCAGTCAGCTGTATTCCATGCAGAATGCAGCTAAAATCGAATGGAAAGAGACACAGACGATTACACTTACTTCACTCAAAGACCAAGAAATCGCACCTACTCTGCTGCTGTTCGGAAAAAATACTGCTGTTCACGTGTCACATTTTAACTGATTGTATACCACCTGATGCGCTCAAAACACGGCTGACAATCAACAGATATAAGATTCGTTTCCACTGATGTGGCTCATATGCCTGTGGGAGCGTTGAGTTTACGATACACATATCTGCTTTTGCCTGATTTTTTCTAATTATGAACAAAACAAGTTGGAGATGATCTCCGGGTCAGTACACAGACCTAATGCTTAAGCACACTAAAACTACTTCGGGTTGATCCCGCTTTAAAATTCACAGAACTTCACAGGAAATTACCCATAATCATGAGTTGGGCAAGTTGGACACCTAAAGTGTGCCGCAACAGCTGAATGAGAAACATAAAATTACGACTGTTCGGCAACAACGGGGAGAGAACTGGACTGATGCGCCCTATTTCAGAGCGCAAAAATATGACGAATAATCCGAATGTATACGGGTAGCCACAGTGGTCGGTTGGATGCGTTATATTCACACTACGCTATGCAGCACGTCCCGGTGGTTGAAAATCTGATTCCAGAAAGGGTTGGAGAAAATTTTCCACCTTAGAAAGCGGTCACTGAAACACACCAAAATATTTGCGGAACGTCACTGGTAAACATCATCATCCTCGTCATGCACAGCAATGAATCAGTGGTTCTCACTGATACTTGACTGTCACACAACCATGAAAATAGCAGACCCTGTACAAGAAGAGAGAAAAAAGAAGAGTAGGGACCTAACTACTACATTCAAACACTCAATATCAAGGTGCCTATACCTTGCGGACAAACAACCGGGTTGTAAGTAAAAGCAAGCAATCATCAACAAGACAACCTCTTTACGGTGTTCACTGCCCCGCGACATTAAGTGCACTCACTTCACAGA